>PVJN01004038.1:0-94213 GCA_004026805.1 Lasiurus borealis | reverse complement strand
AAAAAGAAGTATTTTTCCAGTTTGATTTTTCACGTTAGAAGTGTTATCACATGCAGTTGCATGGGGTCTTCTTATACTGGTTCAAATTTTTCAAACTGAACTGTGGACACTTGGGTTTTATAGCTGACTTGAAGTTCACCTTGACTGCCGAGACGAAGGCCTGGATGGTTGTCACCGGCCGTCATTGTAACAAAAAGTATAGGACCGAGATGGAGAACATTTTTGCAGTTGTGGAAGAGTTCAGCAAGAAATTGAATCGTCCAATTAAAGACCTAGATGATATTCGGATTGCTATGGTGGCACTGAAGGACATCAGGGAGCAGCAGATTGTCATTGACTTTCAAATAGGTCCCATTGAGGTAATTAATAATCATCTATTCACTATAGAATTATCTCTATCATTACAGTGAGATTAGCTGAAATACTGACCAGATCTAGACTGGAGTTCCTGGGTGTTAAACCTAAAAACAGCAGTTTCAGTAAAGATGATGTGTGACCCGTATAGGGTGCCTTCTGTGGATCAATATTAGACCCTTAGGGGCAGAGCCTGAGATGAGGATTTCTACACAAGTGATTGATTGATTAATATTCGCTGGCGAAGGTGAGCGAGGGAAACAGGAAAGGAGGTCAGGTTGGGGGTGAACTAAGTGAAAATAGGGTCTTAGCTGTAGACTGAATTCAGCCTGATCCCACGGGCGCCACAGCGCGTGGATTGTACTGCACAGTTATTTTCCACATGGAGACAAGGGGACTTCCCTTTGTACCCCCACGTCTGTTGACCATCAACCATAATCTCCCCATGAGAAGGCTCCTATGCAGCTGAGGACTATTTTCTAGAAAGAAGGCAGCATGATCCAACAGTGAATACTCTCAGCAGTTGGGAATGCAAATACCCGCCGGTAAACGGGACCTGGATGGGGTACTTTCTTTCATGTATGAACTCATTAACCCTTCCTGAAACCCCCTCTTTACCCACAAGAAAATTGAGGGTCAAAGAAATCATACAATTTTATTACTGCTGCACATTACTTTTGTGTTTTATTATCATACCATCTTTTCTCGATGAAAATGTTTTATAAGCAATCTGCCACTATATTGGTTATTTTAAATGAGACCAGTAGGATTAATTGCAGACATGAAAACATTGTCTGTTCCTCACACGATAACTGAATGCCTGGACTTACACTCTGATGCTCAGGATTCTATCTAGTCTCACATTATCTGGAGCCCTCTTTGGATTTTTAGAAGGGCCCAATTACCGTGAATGTGGTACAGGTGACAGCACATTTGCACTTCTGCTGTGTTGGGAAATCACGTGATCTGCTCTGTTCTTCTTGGGAATGGAAACATCAAGGCAAAGAGACCCTGCTTTGTGTAGGACCAGGGGCGTCCCTGGGGTGTGAAGAGGAGGCCCAGTAACAAACAGACAACCCTGTTTTCTCTGCCTGAAAGTTAAGACAAAACTATAGTCAAGTAGTCATGATAGAAGTACAATCTTTATTATGGCTACAACTTATTTGGAAGACATGATCTCGTGTACAACTCTCTCACACACCAAGTACTTATGAATACTAAATCCCGGACTTGGACTCACTCATCCATCAGAGGCAGCGTTGGGCAGCTGTTGGCCTCTGTAACCTACTCCATTTTATTGGCTGGGGTGCCAATCAGAGAAAGAGGGAGGAGGCAGAGAGGCACTGGGCTATGCTTGCCCAAAGCAACAGTCTTTTCTCAAACCAATGGTGACATATTCATCCTTCCTCTGAGGGGAGGAGTCATGGTAGGAAGGGGCAAAGGATATTTAAGGAATTTTTTTTTCTCATGAAAAATCTACCTTTGTTTCATTTTAATCTTCTGGGCAAGAGAATCACCCAGTATTTTGCATCCTGAGAGCAATGACCTGGCTCAGGTTCTGATTCAAGAACTCCCTCTGCATCTTACTAGCAAGTGACATACAGCACAGATACCTTTAACTTGCACAGTGATTTTAGTTTTCAAATTGCACTAAAAGTGATATATTTTTTTGAGATTCACAGAAATCCCTGTGAAGTGGTCAGGTTATTTTCCCATTTTGCAAATCAAGAAATGAAATTAAGGGGCTCAGTTGCTCACTGAATTTTACCGTTTGCAAATAGAGTAACTAGAATCTTAAGGGTGGCTCCCGATCATGTAGATCTTTTCTGTTCTACATGCTCTAGTGAGTGACTGTGTGTAGAGTTATGTGTCTGATTGGGAGGAATTCAATTTTTCTTCTTTTGTGTAGGAGTCCTATGCCCTACTTAACAAGTACGGGCTTCTGATAACAAAGGAGGAGATGGACAAAGCTGACGCTCTGCGTTATGCCTGGGAGAAGCTTCTGGCGCGTGCCAGTGAAGTTCAGAAGGAACTGGTCACACTGCAGCCTGCTTTCAGGAAGGAGCTTATTAGTACTGTGGAGGTCTTCCTCCAAGACTGTCAGCAGTTCTATTCGGACTATGACTTGGTATGACGCCAGCCTTCTCTTTGTGAATAGAGCATGCAGGGGTGTGCGTTTGTGTGTGTGTGTGTGTGTGTGTGTGTGTGTGTGTGTGTGTGTGTGTATTACATGCTGTTGAGTTGGCTCCGACTCCTGAAGACCCTATAAATGAATGATGTCTCTAATACCGTGTCCTCTACAACTCTTGTCAGCTCCTGTAGACACATGCCTGTGGCTTCTTTCATGTTGTCCATCACCTCCTATTTGGTCTTGCTCTTTTCCCTCTGCCTCCTAATTTGCCCAGCATGGTTGTTTTTTCCAAAGAACCCTGCCTTCTTACAACGTGCCCAAAGCAGGACAGCTTCAGTCTTGTCATTTTTGCCACGGGTGATGTTTCAGGCTTAATTTGCTCTAGGACCCACTTGTTCATATTTCTTACAATCCAGAGTGTCCATCGAGCTCTCAACACCACTTTTCAAATGAATCCATTTTTTTTTCTCCTGTCGGCCTTCTTCACTGTCCCACTTTTGCATGCACACATAGTAATTGGGAAGATGGGTGCATGGATGTAAAATGTAGTTGTTTCAAGATTGTATCAAATTTACCGAAATTCCCCGGGAATGCAAATTTTATTTTCATGAGAGCACAGGCCTTTATTTCCCATTCATAATTCTTTTCTCTTGTAGTTCATCCAGAATTATTTTAATAGGAAATGGGGAATTTAAAAGTGCTATTTATTGGACACAGACACCAGGGGTAGGAGGATGAGGGCATGAGTGGGGGTAGGATGGGTGGCAATGGGGAAATAAGGACACATATGTAATACCTTAATCAATAAAGAAAGAAAAAAGATACCATAGAAAGTGCTATTTATATTATGTCATTGGACTGTGACTGAAGTTGTTTGATAGCTTTCTGAACTTGCATAGACACAATTTACATATAGTCAAAATGTACCCCTCCCCTCAGCATTCATTAGTTAGTTCCACAAGTCCTGAAGAGCACTGTCCTTGGTGCTGAAGACACAAAATGGACAAGGCAGATGGAGTCCATATTTTATCATATGTATATGAGTTTTAGTGTAGAACCTTCTGCTGGGAATATACGTAATGAGACCCATTTCTAGTCGATTACAGTACAATATGCTATGGAAGAGAAATATGTAGAGCATAGGGTAATATTTGTTTCTATTAACTACTAGCACACCAACTATAGTGTTAATAGTTAGGGAATTGGACCCTGCACTAGCTTCATGGGTGAAGAAGCACAGAAATCCACATTCTTAAGGTGTTCTAATTGGAATGTTGAAGTTATAGGTTACTTTATGCATAAATGTTGAAATGGTTAAATCTGTGAGTTTTTTTTTTTTCACTAGTGCTTTAGTTCAAAAGCAGACATTAGCCCGGCCAGTGTGACTCAGTGGTTGAGCATTGACCTATGAACCAGGAGGTCACGGTTCAATTTCTGGTTAGGACACATGCATTGGTTGTGAGCTCAAACCCCATGGGAAATATGCAGGCGGCAGCTGATCAATGATTCTCTCCCATCATTGGTATTTCTATCCCCCTCTCCCTTCCTCTCTGAAATCAATAAAAAACATTAAAAAATTATAACAACAACAACAAAAAACCCAGATATTATGTGTGTTTTTTATAGAGGAGTTATTAATCTATTCCTTGACACCTAAGAAATGAATAGTATAGCTTTTCATTTTCAGAATTTCTTGACACATGGAAGTTGCATCAGTAACTTGGAGTTAGACTTAAAAATATTTCCAAATAAGTTACTTTCCTGAGTCATTTTTAAATAAAAATTGGTTCCAGTCTTATATATGACATGCATGAACACTAACTTTGATGTTCAAATACTTTGAGCTTGTGAAATTTATATGCAAATACTTCATTCTATTTTATATTTATTCTAACTGTTTGTTCCAGAATGGCCCAATGGCTGTCGGCTTGAAACCCCAGGAAGCCAGCGATAGGCTTATCATGTTTCAGGTAACCTTTTTCGTTTCTACAACCTTCTAAACAACCAAAACCTTAATGTTTTTTAACACTTCCCCACCCCTCAATTGATGTAGAAAAGCTTATTGTGGAAAATGGTATGGACTTATATTTAAAAAATATGATTTGGCCCTAACTGATATGGTTCAGTGGAGAGAGTGTTGGTCTGCGGACTGAAGGGTCCAGGTTCGATTCTAGTCAAGGGCATGTACCTTGGTTGCGGGCACATTCCTAGTTGGGCGTGTGCAGGAGGCAGCTGATCGATGTTCCTCTCTCATCAATGTTTCTAACTCTCTATGCCTCTCTGTAAAAAATAAATAAAATATATTTAAAAAATATAAAATTTGATATGGTTAAGATAGAGTTCGTAATTAATTAATTACATTCATATGGTACTTATATATGTGCCGAGAGATTATATATTGAGATTCTGCAGTCTTTATTTTTTAAAATTTATATGCTTGTTCACGTGTAAGTTATTTTGATACATTCTCACTTGTGTTTTTGTTAGAATCAATTTGATAACATCTATCGGAAGTACATCACCTATACTGGGGGAGAGGAGCTTTTTGGTTTGCCAGTTACCCAGTATCCTCAGCTTCTCGAAATCAAGAAGCAGCTGAATCTTCTCCAGAAAATATACACTCTGTACAATAGCGTTATAGAAGCTGTAAACGGCTACCATGATATTCTGTGGTCAGAAGTCAATATTGAAAAAATCAACAATGAACTTCTAGAGTTCCAGAACAGGTGAGGAGTTCAGTGTTTAACATGCTCAGAACTACTGAACCTTAAATGCTTTCTTATTTGACTGGCTGTCAAGGTCTCTTCTTTCTCCAGATGGTTTGCATTGCAGTTGTCTGCTAGATATCACCCTGGTCAAATGCCATTTATTAATTGTCCCACATGTGTACACCCCTTAAACCTGGATGGAACTTCTCAGAGGCTTTTCTGCAGCTTGGGGCTGATTTCTATTTCTATTATACTTATCAAACATTCAGGGTTTAGGAAGATGATTTCCTGGAATAAAAATCAAGAGGGATGTTTTTCTACATCCTGTTAAGTCTGGAATCCAAAGGAAATGGAGGGTCACTTGTTGTAATTTTTTGATTGACAGTCTGATACTCTGTGCTGTGTTTTGTATTTGGTAGGTTTTCAAGAAATGTGTGTAAAGTTGGATTGAATCAAGAGGTACCTCTATCCTTTAAAATAATGCCTTTTATCTAGTTAGTTGTTATGGGGGATTGAATTTTTTTTCTGACTGGGAGGAGTAATTTTTTTATCAAATCAATGTGATTAATCGATATCCTCTGACATCTGAGATTTAAAAATGTGATAGATATTTGAAGTGACTAGTTTTTTTAGAAAAATATATTTTATTGATTTTTTTACAGAGAGGAAGGGAGAGAGATAGAGTTAGAAACCTCAATGAGAGACATCAATCAGCCTCCTGCACGCCCCCTACTGGAGTTGTGCCCGCAAGCAAGGTACATGCCCCCGACCCAAATCGAACCTGGGACCTTTCAGTCCACAGGCCGACGCTCTATCCACTGAGCCAAACCAGTCTCGGCTGAAGTGACTAGATTTGATAGAGGTACTGGCAGACAATCCTGGACTGGAGACTTCTGGGCTCAGAGGCCAATGAACTTTCCTTTTGCCTCCCCTTTGCAGGTGTCGGAAGCTGCCCCGGGCCGTAAAGGACTGGCAGGCTTTTCTGGATCTGAAGAAGACCATTGATGATTTCAGCGAGTGCTGCCCCCTGCTGGAGCACATGGCCAGCAAGGCCATGATGGACAGGCACTGGGCGAGGATAACTGCTCTCACTGGCCACAGTCTGGATGTGGGGAATGAAACTTTTAAGCTAAAGAACATCATGGAGGCACCTCTTCTGAAATACAAAGAGGAAATAGAGGTACAGCAGAGAGCACGCATGGTGGGAGGTTGGAAGCTCTCACGGGATTTATTTGATATTAGTCTTGCGTTGTGGAATGTTGCATCTGGTCACCAGGCCAAGACAATTAGAACTGTTTTCCTGGCATCTACCTAATTCCTTCAGCAAATGTTGCTGTGGTAAGTTCTGTGCTTAGCGGTAGAGATGTGAGGATGCATCCCTACCTTCATAGGAAATTAATTAATTTGCTTAATGAAATGTTTCTACAAATAAGGTTACAGTTACAAGCTGTGGTAAATACCATTGAAGGAGAAGTATGATGTTCTGTGGAGATCCTACAATGAGGGGCTGACCTGTCTGGGAGGTGAGGGAAGGGTGAATAAGATAGAGGAGGGTGTGGTGGATGCATGTGGCTGGCTGGATAAAGGAAGTATGCTTGTCTGGTTGGAGCGGGGGACTTGGAAAGTACAAAGAAGACAATGCCAGGCAGAGAGAAAAGCATGTGTGAAGGATCTTACATGTTTTTTGGGGACCATTAGAAGGCCAGAATGGCTGGGTTCGGGGAGTGGGAGAGAGAGGAGATAGCTGAGAAAGAGCAGATACAGTGGACTAGAACGTGTTATGGATTTTAGGCTTCGGAGTAGCGAGAAGCCATCTGGAAGATGTATTTTGAGCAGAGTATGCCATGGTTAGATTTTCATTTTGTCAAGTTCACTCTGCTAGCTGTGAGGATAAAGGATGGGAGGACAGCAAGGCAGATAATGGGCACACCAATTGGGAGCTTCTAAGAATATCTGAGGCAAATTCAATGGTGGTGGATGAGTGGGCAGATAATTAAATTGGAGAGGAAAGGAAAGATGAAGAGATCTGCAGGGGGTAAAATTGGGTTGAATTTGGTGATGGAGGGAACATGGTAGGAGATACAAGGTGGAGGGACTAAGGATGAACCCTAGATTTGCTGAGAGAGCTAGATGGATGATAGGGCTTATCACCAAGACAGGGAATCAGGTTGAGTGACAGGTACAAAGACTATGAACTTGATTTTGGGCATGAGTTCGGTATTTCACAAATTGTGTTTGGGACTTCCTTATATAGTGAAGCAGAGAAACCCAGTAGGCAAAATGGGTGTGGGTCTCACTTGGATATACAAAAGCTTACTGACTGCACGGGCACAGATGAGCTTCGCTAGAACGGAACATGAGACCCGAAGGGAGCAGAGGCAGGGCTGGGCTGCTGGTCTGGCGGAAGAGAAGGCTGCAGAGGAGCCTGGGAAGTGATCGGAGCTGGGAAGAACTGATTTGAATGAATCATAGAAACATTAAAATCTGAGTCTTTGATGAAAGTTTCAACATTTAAAAGGTTGTTGCATATTGTTGAGCCCAATTTAAAATGTTTGCTATAACTGACGTATAGCTTTGTGTAAGTTGAAGGTGTATTGATTTGATAGACATATATATATATATATATATATGTCTATATATATATATATATATAACAATAATATTGCAGTGTTAGAACACATCTTTTATCATGTAGTTCCATACAGTCTTTTAGCAAGTTTAATGTTTATAACACAGTATTGTTCACTATAATCACTGTACTGTGCATAACCTCTGCAGAACTTACTCATTTACTAGAGTTGAGAATATGAGTATCCATAGATGCACGTGAAACAAAAGGCGAAGACAGGCCCTCTTTGGAACCTAGACTATTTAGGAAGGACGCGCGACATTCACGTGATAAAGCGAGGCCTTGCAACTTTCCAGGACATCTGCGTGGGTGCCGTGAAAGAGAGAGACATCGAGCAAAAGCTGAGGCAAGTGGTGAATGAGTGGGACAGCAAAGCCTTCACGTTCGGCAGCTTTAAAACGCGCGGAGAACTCCTGCTTCGAGGAGACAGCACCTCGGAAATCATCGCCAGCATGGAGGACAGCTTGATGGTGCTGGGCTCCCTCCTGAGCAACAGGTAGGCACCCCCCCCCCCCACCAACCGGTCTTTCTTTCCTCAGGTTTGAGAACCAGGAGACTAAGCGTTTCTGATAAGAGATCAACCAAAGGACTTGTCTGCATGCGTATAAGCATAACCAATGAACACAGACACTGGTGGGTTTAGGGTATGCCTGGGAGGGGCTGGACAATGGGAAGATATTAATACATTAATAATAATAATAAAAAAACTTAGCATATAAGGGAAATCAATGCTTAAAAAATGCAACAAAAACCCTCATACAATTTACTCCATATTAACAACACCGACTTTAATCTTAGCTTTTGGCATTGCATGTAGGATACTGTTTCTATTTCACTGTCCTCTGTTTGCGGCTTGTGTCTGAGACCGGCCACTGGCCTAATGGTCCAGGAGAATAGAATATCAACGGATGCCATCAGCCCCGTGGATCTGTAAACATTCCAGCCTTGTTGCCGACAAGCCTCAGTGCCCAGCCATCCTCTCCGTGGTGGGGAGAGGGTTATTCTGAATTTCAAACTACTCCTTCTACCCAGGAAGCTTTTTCTGCCAACAAGTTTATGGGCTAGAAGCACGCATACTTTAATGATCAGCATCGTGGGTGAATTTCTTTCACAAAGAACAGTAAAGCAGGGCAGGCGAAGGCCAGTCTGACACTTCTGTCCGGCGGTAACAGCAAGGCTGCCACGCTTTGGCCTTGCAAGCCACAGATTCCCGGACTGGCATTTGCTTGGGTTACTGCTTGCCTTTACTCTTTCTGCAATAACGCTTGTCCACTAGGATCTTCTCAAATAGATGGTAGTTGTGTTCAATGTGGATACCAGTGAGAGGTGATTATTGTTATTCTGTTTTTATTTTTGCAGTTCCTGAAATTTATTGTGGCATTTGATTTATGTGAGCCCCTGCTATGCTCTATTCTTTTGCTAAGTGTTTGTATGTCTGTTTTCTCACGGGTGATCTCTGTATGCCTCCCGTGGGACCCGCTGGAAATCTGAGTTTCTATCAGCTGACCCACGTAGGGGAAGCAGCAGTCAGGTTCCTGGGAGAGTTGGGTGCACAGCCTCACCCCAATCCAGTCCCTGATGCTTCCTGCGATTGTTCAAGCTTATAGGCTTAGTCTCACCTGCTGTCCCCTATGCAGAGCTGGGGATGCAGGGGTGGCAGGGTTCCTGAGGGGGTGCTGGGTTGTATCACCTGTGGCAGCGGTGGTTTTCCTTTTCCTGTGCTGTAGCTTCTGGCAGGGGCTAGTGCAGTGGTTCTCAACGTTTTTTTTGGCCATGCCCACCTAAGCATCTCTAAAATCCCGACCCGACCCTCCACCCCGTGACATACAATTCTTTTCTTTTCATGGTATGTTTTTTTCATTTTAATTTCTTTGTTGATTGAGGTGTTACATATTTGTCCTCATCCCCCATTGGTTAAAATGCTACTCTTTTCTCTGTGTATATGTATATCAATCATTTAAAAAAATATTTTATTGACTTTTTTACAGAGAGGAAGGGAAAGGGATAGAGTTAGAAAGACCGATGAGAGAGAGACATTGATCAGCTGCCTCTCACACGCCTCCCACTGGGGATGTGCCCGCAACCAAGGTACATGCCCTTGACTGGAATCGAACCTGGGAGCTTTCAGTCTGCAGACGGACACTCTATCCACTGAACCAAACCAGTTTCAGCTGTATCAATCATTTTAATGTAGGGAGCAATAACTACTTAAAATGCTTATTCTTCCCACTTACTGGGTATATCTCAGTACAACAGTAAAATGAAAGCATAAAACACCGAACCCTAACTGCTGAGTGTATTTCCCGTTTCAGGTACAATATGCCATTCAAAGCCCAGATTCAAAAGTGGGTGCAGTTCCTCTCCAACTCGACGGACATCATCGAGAACTGGATGCTGGTGCAGAACCTGTGGGTTTACTTAGAGGCCGTCTTTGTGGGAGGAGACATTGCCAAGCAGCTGCCCAAGGTTTTAGACGTTTCCTTATGATTTCATCAGGTGTTTAACTTAGAGAACTAATAATTAAAAAAAAAATCAATTTATGTTCCTGTCCCCTCCCCATTTTTTTTTTTTTTGGTGTGGTTGCTACTGAATTGTTTTTCAGAGAGAGAGAGAGAGAAATTAAGGCAAAAAAGGGGCATGAAAACCAGAGTAAGAACACGCCAAAGCTGGGAGGTATTATAGGAAATGTAGGGTTAAAACAAACAAAGAACGAGTGCCTACATAATTGACACGCTTCTTGAGATAATTGGAAGGTAGAATTTGGAACAGGGTAGAATTATGGAGTAGTTATCTTGACAATGGTAGGATAATTTGTTCCTCTGCTATGACAGTTTAAAATAACTCCCACTATACAATATACCCAATTATATCTGAACTGTAAAATTGAGGGGTGGGAATCTGAAGGAAAAAAAAAACTGCCAAACAAAGAGACCCTCTTCTCACGTGTGGAGTGTTTTTCTCAGCAAATGGTAATCATCTCACCAGGTAGATATGGAGTGTGTATTTTGAGGTACTTAAAAAGACCCATTTTTATCAAAACTCAACTTACCTTAAGTTGTTTACAAAATCATAACATTTTAACAATGTATTTGAATTTTAGAGGCATGATTATGTTGAGTGGTCTCTTTAGTTAGGAGTTTTAGCTATCTCATTTTTAGTTTAATTATAGAGGACAGATCTGTCAGCTGATTTATTGTTTTGAATACCAGTGACTGCAACCCTACACTAAAATTTTAAATAGTTTTTTTTATTTTTGCTTTCATATTTGGCCATGCTTTTCTTTTTGATGGGTGGAGACTGATGTCATATTGGACTTAATAGTGGAAATTTGCACATACAACATTGAAGGGTTTCTTGCTCTCGTATTTGATGGTGCATGCTCATTGAAAAAATACAGAAAGTTTTAACAATGAAAATAAAAAATTTTTCCAATCCACAAAAAAATCTGTCCATTTTGCATTTTTTTCCTGAAAATTTTTTACAATATTAGCATTATAATACCATTAATATTGTATGTTTTTTTTTGGTATGTTATTTTAAAATGATTATTTTATTTTCTAAATACACAAGCAATTCAATGATCAGCGCAGAAGCCTGAAAAGCATTAACATTCACTTCATTTAAAGATAACTGGGAGAAACAGTGGGAATGTCCTTTCCTTTCAGATTGTCTCAGATTGTATTATTACTTTTGTGTTGGTTCCCTGTTTTTAGTTACCATAATGGGGTACCAGGGATGAGCTAAAGCTTCTTATTTAAGAAAGGGGGGTGGTAGGTGCAAAAGGCCTGAGGAGAATTCCTGTGTGACATTTTGATGATGGGTAACTGGGGTCTCTATCTGGTCAGAAATCTGGCTTTGGCGGAAGGGATGTGAGATGCTCTGTCCTTGAGATTACAGACGTGTCCAATGTGCTTTGTTACCTCATTCTCGTAGGAAGCCAAGCGCTTTTCCAATATAGATAAGTCTTGGGTGAAGATCATGAATCGGGCGCACGAAATGCCAAACGTGGTTCAGTGCTGTGTCGGAGATGAAACCATGGGGCAGCTGTTACCACATTTGCTGGACCAGTTGGAAATATGCCAGAAATCCCTTACTGGGTAAGTTCTCTGCTCCCTTTGCATCCTAGACGTGGCGGGGTCCAGAGAGATTAGACAGAATTAGCCAAAGCAGTTTTCTTTTGCAGAGACCTAATTCATATCTGACGTTGCATAGGTAAAACTTAACAGTCTGGAGCCTTTCAGTCTCTCAGAATATTTGCTAGATTTGTCCTGATGCTGGGATTACAGGATTTAAGGCAACTTCCATTACTGGGACCAGATCTTGCAAACATTCACATACAGTCCTTGCTTTTAAAAATTCATACACCTATTTTGCTGATATCCTTCTTGCATAAATATCTAAAGAACCAAAACATTTCATGATAGTCGACCAAGAACAATTTGAACAGTTTGTAGTGTATACAAATAATCAAAATTATATAGAAACAAGATTGGCATGCATAGTCAAACACACACGTATGTATATGATATCTGAGTGAAATCCAAGAGTAATAAATATTTTTCATTTGTTCCCCTTTGGTGAGTCAATATAAAATTATGCAAGGAGAAAAATGTTAAATAAGAATATTGTAAAAATAGTTATCTACACATGCATTTATTTACTTATTTATTTATTTCTTGAGATAATCCTATATAATAAAAGGCTAATATGCAAATCGACCAAATGATGGACCTACCGGTCACTTGATGTGCACTGACCACTAGGAAGAAAATGCTTAATGCAGGAGCTGCCTCCTCATGGTCAGTGTGCTCCCACAGGGGAAGCTCTGCTCAGCCAGAAGCCCTGAGCTGGGCTCATGGCTGGCTGGTGAGCACAGAGGCGGTGGTGGGAAAAGCAATCAGTTGGACATCCCCCAGGGCTCCTGGACTGTGAGAGGGTGCAGGCCAGGCTGAGGGACCCCCCTGAGTGCACAGATCTCATGCACCGGGCTGCTAGTTGACATATAACCTTATATTAATTGCAGGTGTACAACATAATGATTAAATAACTATATATATTGCAAAATGATCACCACAATAACTATAGCAAACATCCATCACAACACATAGTTATAATTTTTTTCTTATAATGAGAACTTTTAGGATCTACTTTTATTATCTTTCAAATACACAGTACATATTGCTAACTATAGTTATCATTGCTGCTGTACATTTCATTTCCAGGGCTTACAACTGAAACACACATGCTTTTAAATATCTCTTTGTCTAAACTGTTAGTCTCCTTAGAATGTGTCCAGACATTCTTCTTAAAAACTTTGGAAAAACTATTGATTATTGTGCAATGGTCAGAGTTCTCTAGAGAAACAGAACCAAGATGACACTCACAAACTCTAAAAATTTTTTTCTTTTTCTTTTTATTAAAATATAATTTGATATGGAATTCTATTGGCAAAACCAGTAACAGAACAAAACAAAAAACATTGAACGATATGTGGGAAAATCAGATTGTTTAAAAAATCTTTCCTCCCTTTCCCATCCAAGTTAATTTATTCCTAGAGAGTCCTGATTTGTGTGTTTATAGCATTTATCTTTTCCCTCCCCACTTAGATACTTGGAGAAAAAACGACTTTGTTTTCCTCGCTTCTTCTTCGTCTCGGACCCGGCCCTTCTGGAGATTCTGGGGCAGGCCTCGGATGCACACACCATACAAGCCCATCTGCTGAATGTGTTTGACAACATTAAAAGTGTCAAGTTCCATGAGAAGGTGCGCCTCACTCTAATTACCGGACAGCAGTGACCCTATTTAGGATCTCTGCTGTCTTTATTGAACAGCTCTCTACTTGCTTCCCTGGCTGTTAACCTCTCAGCTGGTGACTAAAAACAAGCTTTTGAGCCCAATTTAACTGCAGAACTACGTAATCTTTAGTATCTAGAGAAGTGGTTCTCAACCTGTGGGTCACGATCCCTTTGGGGGTCGAACGACCCTTTCACAGGTGTTGCATAAGACCAACGGAAAACACCTATTTTCCATGGTCTTAGGAAACAACAGACTGCTCCTTGGTGTAGCAGAGTGTAGCAATGTAGTTTACTGTTGTTATATGAAGACTGTTGCCCACGCTACACCACGATTCAAGACAAAATTTCATTTATTTGTAATTAGATATAAATATTTCACAATATATAATTACATATTGTTTTTGTGATTAATCACTATGCTTTAATGATGTTCAATTTGTAACAATGAAAATACATCCTGCATATCAGATATTTACACTACAGTTCATAACAGTAGCAAAATTATAGTTATGAAGTAGCGACGGAAATAATTTTATGGTTGGGGGTCACCACCACATGAGGAGCGCGGCATTAGGAAGGTTGAGAACCACTGATCTAGAGTGTAGATTTGTATAACAAATAGTTTAACTCTGATTAAGCATTGCAATGTACATAGCTTTCATGGTTTTACATGCCAAGTTAACTGTTTAGAAATTCAAAGGAAGAACCAGTTGCTCATCCCGGCATGCAGTCTGCACTTGAGCAACTACCACTTGCCGTGCCAGATGTCATCTTGACAGTGGGAGTGCACAGAGCTCTGGGAATTCACGCTCTGGTGGTGTCCCCAGCATGCAATTCGTGCAGTGGTACGGTGACGTCATTGTAAGCAGTTAAGAGCCAGTCATTGAAGTTCAAGCCCCTTGCTATGTGCCAGGCAGGTGCTAGTCCTGGGGCTTCAAGAAGAAATGCATCACAAATAGAACTGAAGTCGTTTTTATGCAGCACCACATTAAGAGGAACTTGACATTAAAATTAAGCTCTTGGTAATTTCTGACTTGCTGTGCTAGTATTATGCACAAGGGTCAGAGAAATACTTGTCAGGGAGCCCTCACTTGGGTGTAAGGGGTGTGGAGGAGGCTTGCTGCAGGAGATGGTGTTTGAACAGATTTTTTGAAGGTGAGTGGGATATAAGTAGGCGGAGAAGGGATAGACACATGGTCCAGTCAGAAGGAAGGGCAAGTGGAGGTCTGGGCAGGAATGTGGGTGTGTGAGGAAGTGTATTCCTTTCCCAAAGCTTTCCTGGATTGAAACAACCCAAGTTTATTCTCTCACAGTTCTGGAAGCTAGAATTCTGAAGGAAGATGCCAGAAGGCTGTGAGAACTGTTCCACACCTCTCTCCTAGTTTCTGGTGGTGGTCAGAAACCCTTGTGCTGCTCATCACAACCAGAAGTGACGAGCAAAGGGAGAAGGAGGCATGGACCAGATTCCAAAAGGCCAAGTGCATCACATTATGTCATTCTATTCCACCGTGAATGTGACCAAATACAAGGGAGGTTTTTACATAGGGCAGGGCAGTGACCTGATTTGAGTTTCAGAAGGATTCTCTGGCTCACGTAGATGCCGGAATAGAGGGGAGCATGGAAACCAGTGTCGGAAGTGACTGCAAGATGGGGATGGAAGAGGCTGAGCTGCTGCAATAAAATCTCGACCAAGGGGGTGAATGGAGAGGAAAGGAAAACATGGAAATGGTTTTAAATCAATGTTTGTGCAAATCTGCCGGATTCATGCTTTGAAAGAGGGGATTGAATTACCAGGAAGTTCTTTCTGATGTTCTGCTTAAAGCCTTCAGTAAAAGCACTAGAACTTCATGGTGCTTGGAGAAGCTTTTCACTCTCTCATTGCATATTGAAGATAATTTAAATTCCCCCATCTTTAGCGGCTATGCATAGCAATTCCTTTAACAAAATAGCACTGATTCATTGTTGTTGTTTCTGCCAAAAGGTATCTACAACCAGTGGCAGATTAAGGTTTTGTGAGTCCTAAATATTATAAAATTATAAATATCAATTTATGATTAGAACCTTGGAATCGGTCCATGTAAGTGAGAGGCCCTGACCTTTAAGACTCATTGGCTTCATTAATACAGTTCTAAAGCTGACATTTAGGATTCAGTTCTAAATCTGAGACCACTTACTAATGGAGAAAAATAAT
The DNA here is from genome assembly GCA_004026805.1 of Lasiurus borealis. Classification (NCBI taxonomy): domain Eukaryota; kingdom Metazoa; phylum Chordata; class Mammalia; order Chiroptera; family Vespertilionidae; genus Lasiurus; species Lasiurus borealis. The sequence continues at coordinate 78,405 of PVJN01004038.1, read as the reverse complement.
AGATATTCACAGTTACTTTATAGTTTTTTATTTTTTTATTAATGTATTATATGTATACATATCTTCCCATAATTACTTTATAGTTTGCATCATCTTTTTCAATTGGCATGAACAAGAAGGTGGGTAGTGAAGTAGGGAGGTAAGGAAGGCATTATTTGTAATGTCTAATTTTAGCCAAGAGATTTAGTCTCAGAGATGTGTCCTCCAACATTGCCTGATCAGTGAATGGCAGAGCATCATTCAAATCTGTATTTTAGAACCTCAAACACCATGCTATCTGCATCATGGCATACAGCATGGAAATGGAAGTGAAATGACCAGGTGAGGAGCTGGGTTTGAAGGAGAAACATTGAGAGCAACCAAGAGCTCCTGTAAGGGGCACCCTATTTCATGCAGAATTGGAGTTACCTTTTAAGGTGATCTTCTTGATCAGAATTGGCCAGGTCATTGCTAATGTCAATTTGATAAGCTTGTGGTTTGGATGACAATCTCTTAGAAAGCTTCATTTCATTTGGAGAACTAGAGATTTTTTTGGATCATTACATTTGTATTGAATATTTCTTTTAGAAAACAAGTTTTCCCTTTTCAAGTATAGGGTATTTAGAATGGATTTAGGATTCCCTTTTAGCTTCATGGATAAATTCTGTTTTACTGTTTTGAAATTGATTTTGTCGTATTTTGACTTTCATGTTATAATCTGTAGCTTAGCTCCTGTCGGAAGGAAAACATTGACATGAGGGCAATGGAGGAATATATTCTTTGTATGAATATAGCTATTTTTTTTTTGGCTTCTAACATAGATCTATGATCGCATTCTGTCAATTTCCTCTCGAGAGGGCGAGACGATTGAATTGGATAAACCTGTGATGGCAGAGGGTAATGTGGAAGTTTGGCTCAATTCTCTCCTGGAGGAATCTCAGTCCTCATTACATCATGTGATTCGCCAGGCAGCTGAAAATATTCAAGAAACAGGTTTCCAACTGATTGAATTCCTTTCTTCCTTCCCTGCTCAGGTCAGTGTGTTGAAATTGGAAAGTATTTTTTTCACTGAATAGTCATTTTAGAGCTCATATATTTTCTATTGTAAATGACACAACTGGCTACTATTTAACTCTGGGCCAATATTAAGATTTTTATAAGGGTTTTCTAAGTATATATAAGCTTAAAGGTTTCAATTACAGATTATTTGGTTATATATGTGTAAATATATACATGTATGCGTATTGTAGAAATATTTGGCATATTTTGTTTAATTTTAAAGTTTTTTTCTTACTGAATCTCTTTAGTACACAAATCATAAAAATGCACTGAGTGTATGTATGCTTTACCATAAAAATGAGAAGTATATTTCAGCATTAAAATACAGAAAACAATATTTTCTTAGTCATTGTGATCAATAAAAATTTTGTAAGTGTCTACTATGTATAAACTATGTGTTAATTTGGGAAAAACAGGTTTAAGATGCATGCTTTCCCTGCCAATAACTTAAAAATATAGCTAGGGAGAATTATTGCTTATGACTTAAAGTTATAAGAAAAAAATTATAAATACATTGTGAGGCTATACATACTTAATTGTCAGGTAAACAATATGAATATTGTTTTCCTAGGCTCTGATAAAACACATAAAGTTGATGTAATCAAAGGTGACATACTTATATAATCACAACTCTTCACTACACTGTAATTTCTGTTTATTTTTAATTTCATTTTTAATTCTTTAATCTTTTTTTATTGAACATATTAGGGTGACATCTATAACAATAAAAGCATAATATGCTAATTAGACCAGATGACCTTCCAATCTTCGATGAAGCTGGGGTTGTGAGGGGAGCCCGGGTCCCTGCCGATGGTTGGAGGGAGGCCTGGTACTGGTTGCTGGAGGGATGCATGAATTTTGTGCATCGGGCCTCTCATTGGTTAATAAAATTATGTAAGTTTTAGGTGTATAATTCTATTTATATTCCATGTATACTCATGAAGTCCTTCTTATTCCCATAGGTTGGATTATTAGGAATTCAGATGATATGGACACGGGATTCAGAAGAAGCCCTCACAAATGCCAAGTTTGATAAAAAGATCATGCAGAAAACCAACCAGTCTTTCTTGGAGCTGCTGAACACACTGATAGACCTCACAACCAAGGATCTGAGTTCCATGGAACGAGTCAAATATGAGACTTTGATCACTATTCACGTGCACCAAAGGGATATCTTTGATGACCTGGTAAATGCTTTGTGAATGCTGTGGCATATACAGAGGAGCAAATACTAGCAAATACTATCTGTGCTGACCCACTGGAATTAGTTTCAGTGAATTCAATGAAAAGGTTAAATTCAGGCAAAAACTCATCTTCACACTGAGAGCTTGTTTGTTAGGTTTTCTTTTCAGTCTTTTGCCAAAATTTCAGTCATATTCCAACAGTCTTTGCTAAGATGTTATCAAGAAAATTAGATTTTGTTTTAAAATTTGTTATGCGATTATTTTAAACTAGGGGACCGGTGCATGAAAATTCGTGCATGGGGGTGGGTTCCTCAGCCCGACCTGTACACTCTCCAATCTGGGAGCTCTCAGGGGACCCCTCTCTAATCCAGGAGCTTCTGTCTGTCTTTGCAATCATATGAACGAGTTGTCTGAGACCCCAACCCAGTTTGGTTTGTTACTCATAGAATAATAGAGGCATTTTTTTTCTTTGCTTCATTGGTGGAGATTTCCTGGAAGTTTAGGATATCTTCCCTCGAATTTTTCCTGGACACTCTGATTTGACTTATATCTATCACCTTTGCTTTCCCTCCATCCCCTACTGCAACAGTAACTTGCTCTAAGATTACTTTGCTCTAGTGTCTAGGAGATCCAGCTGCCAGAACTACTATTCCCAGAATTCCTGGTGCTCCCCAAGCTCTTGGTTTTCCCCTCCTGCTCTGTCTCTGTCCCACTCCTACTCTGCCAAGTCCTCTAAGCTGCCAGTCTCTCACTCTGTTCTCTGCCCAGTGCTTATATATGAAAATTAACCCACCAGCTTTGTCAGGTTAATTTGCATACTCACTTCTGATTGGCTGATGGTCATTGCAGAGGTATAGTCAATTTACATGTTTCTCTTTTATTAGATAGGATACTAGAATGTCATGTAGCATCCTGAAAAGTGTTCCTTTGTCTTGTGCACTTTTTAGATATTAGTTAAGGATGACCAGTTTCTTGATAAAGAATTGATAAGTAATATTGCTAGTAGAGCAGTTAATACTTTCTTTAAAGCTTTTGGTAAATCACATCTTGAAAAAGTTCTGCTACATTTTATGTCATTGACCACAAATGGTCTTTTCTAATATAGGTGGTGACATTCAGGTGTCATGCAGATTTTTGCCTTAAAAAGAGAACAAGGTGGAAAGAGTTTAGCAGCTCTTGAAAATAGGAAATGTGAAAAGACATGAAATTTGTCCTCTACTATAAAATAGGACATTAGATAAGAGGCAAAAAGCTCTTATTTTCATAATAATCTTCTGGATCATGTCTCACCCCATTATGTAAAAAATATTATGAAAGATTGGTTCTAATATAATGGAAATAACAATAGCACATTCAGGCTGTTGTGAGCTAATCTTCTCTTACTATTTAAGCACCCTCTTTGCCTCTCTGAGAAATAAAGGGTTCGGGGTAATTTTAGATTTCTTATTTGTCAAAGAAAAATGATTGAAGTGGCTCAAAATTTTGGTTAAAGAATTCAGACAAAAATATTGCTGAGCAGTAACCTGCCATTAGACATTTTTGCCATCTGCCAATCCTAGGAAAAATATTTAATGGGTTTAAACAAAATCAACAATGTACTTTGTCATAATCATAAGATTGTTTAGTTTTGTCTTTGAACACCAAAATATGTTTTCATAGTCTGTATTTCATGGATAGGAATGTGGTATTGGGCATTTAAGGGTGAAATTTAAGAAATGAATGTATTACTATTAAAATATATCATGCTCTTTAATTTGTGGAACACAATGAGAGATTTCTCTTGAATTTTCCATGCCCATATATTCTCACGTCTCTTTTATTTTGCTGATCAATAGATGAGTGGGTTGGATAGTGATGTAGTGACATCTCTGACCTAGTTGGGTAGTCTTTGAGTTCAGTTGGCTTCACATTATGATATACATGAAGGCTAATGTGCGTATTTAATATATAGTTCTCATCCCAGTTTTAACCAATACCTTTTGTATTTCAGTGCCAGATGCATATCAAGAGCCCTACAGACTTTGAGTGGCTGAAGCAGTGCAGATTTTATTTTAACGAAGATTCTGACAAGATGATGATTCACATCACAGATGTGGCTTTCGTATACCAGAATGAATTTTTAGGCTGTACTGACAGACTTGTCATAACTCCACTCACAGACAGGTGATGGGAGGGTTCTGTGATTTCACAATCTCTCCCCCACTCTGACTCCCCATCGATAGTTTGCTCTGGAGATGTCTACTTCATGTCCTTTCATAGTTTATAAGCTCTTTTATACCAATGGCTTTGAAATTCAGTGTTGTGAGCCCTACAGGTGTGTCCGCATGAGGGGTTTAGGTTTGTGTTTGAGACAGACTTTGCTTCTTTTGCCCTCAGTCTTACAGAGGCACAGTCCAAGTGACCTCTGTGGACATCAAAATAGGCAAGAGAGGGAATTAATTGCCATGTGTCAATAGGTGCAAATCACTTGGGCCTTAAGGACTGCTTTAGGGACTGTGACTTCTGTTGTGGTTACAAAGACAATTAAGGTATTTTTTAAAGCAGGAAAATAATGGAGTGCCAGTGCAGGTGAAAAGCGATGGGGAGGACATTGGAATGCACATCCGGGGTTTAGTTCTGCCCTCTGCCTGTTATTCACCAGCTGTGCCAGGTAGATCTGCTGTGCAAGTTCCCTGAACCCAGTTTCCTCATCTGTAAGATGGACCAGGGTATCTCCAAGGGACCTTTCAGAGCTAATACTCTGTAGTTCACTAGTCGAATTTAAACTGGGTGGCACCAGCCCCTTGTATATGCTCTGCTCAGGGAAGCACTGAATATTAATTTTGGACACAGTGGCTGTGTATAAAACTGATATTTGGCCTATATCAGCTGTTCTCACAGAATGAACCTCTGGGCTATTAGATTGAAGGTGTTATTAGACAAAACATAAAAATTTGATAGCACTGTCACCTGTTTAGACTGTTTCTTCTGTTCCTTTAGTTCACTCATGACATCAAATGAAACACTCCTGCTAGCAGAGAGCTTACAGCAGCCTGGTGGGGAGGCAGAAAACTCTATTGGAGCTGTAGAAGGGCCACTAAATCCCCATTCATGAGTGATGACATTTTTAAAAGTAGCAAAGAGGCTGGAAAGGAAAGCAGGGAAAGGATGGAGCGAGGTCCACATACATGTAGGATGTTCTGGGGAGAATGTGTGCATGCCTGTAAACATACATATGAATATGCTCTGAGAGATTTTTGCTTATCTCTGGAGGGCACGTCCTAGAGAGTTACCTGAGTATATGCTCCCAGAAATGGAGTGAAGATGTGATCACTTAGCAATGTGTGATTAAGATCTCATGCGACCACTACTTCAAATGATGAGCAACCATGCAAAATGGGGTTGTTCTACTTTAATGGTTCCCAGTCTGTTTCTAGAATACTCTTTTTCAGATGTGGTAGGTCTGTGAAGAAGTTGCAACATTAGTTTTAGAATTGCTAGGCACTGTTTTTCATACTTGGAAACTCTCAATTACATTCTCATAAGAAAGGCTGTTTAACCCTTTAAAGAGTTTTCTAACTTATTTGAACATAGCCACCCCTTTCTTCTTTTTCCTTAATGTATGTAATAGCCATAGGATACGTGTATTTTATTTTTTTAAGTATATTTTATTGATTTTTCACAGAGAGGAAGGGAGAGGGATACAAAGTTAGAAACATCGATGAGAAAGAGACATTGATCAGCCGCCTGCTGCACGCCCCCTACTGGGGATGTGCCCACAACCAATGTACATGCCCTTGACCGGAATCGAACCTGGGACCTTTCAGTCCGAAGGCCGATGCTCTATCCACTGTGCCAAACCGGTTTTGGCGGATATGTGTATTTTAGAAGGCAGCTTTGGAAATGTTATGTGTGGACAGTGGCCTGCATATCATGGGATGTGTGTGGTGTGTGTGTGCGTGTGTGTGTGTGTGTGTGTGTGTGTGTGTGTGTGTGTGTGTGTATTTTTATTCTGTGCGGGTTTCATTTCACTGCAGTGTTTCAGAGTATGTTCTAGATGCCAGTGCTCTGGCTCTAGCGCTGTCTCTACCTCTCAAGGTGCTACATCACGTTGGCCCAGGCTCTGGGAATGAGCATGGGAGGAGCGCCCGCCGGACCTGCAGGGACGGGCAAAACAGAAACCACCAAGGATATGGGACGATGTCTTGGGAAATACGTTGTGGTTTTCAACTGTTCGGACCAGATGGATTTCCGAGGGCTTGGACGCATTTTTAAAGGTGAAGGTTATGTTTTTCTTTTTTAACTGATGAGAAATTTCAGTCCAGGTGGAATAGGTTAAGATGGATATTTCAATATTTGGCTTCATTTTAGGGTCTTTGTCACATGTTGTAAGACTTTTTGGAAAATCTGAATGTTAGCAGAGTTGAGAGGATTCAAGGTCAATGCCATTGGCCTTTGGTGATGCTTCTTTATCACTGCGGGTTGGGTACTTCCAGAGAAAGTGCCACACCGTGAGCTATTTTGGGGGCACTCTATGCATGATCTGTCTGTTCCACTTTATGTTTGCAACCAGCTTCTCTCTGGCTTGAATTGGTAGCTGCGTATTGTCCTTTTTTTTGGCTTTCCAAAATTGCATATTAATTGCATTTTCCATTCTGTTTCCTTGCTAAGGACTGGCACAGTCTGGATCCTGGGGTTGTTTTGATGAATTTAACCGTATCGACCTTCCAGTTCTCTCAGTTGCGGCCCAGCAAATTTCCATTATTTTGACATGCAAAAAGGAGCGTAAAAAATCTTTTATCTTTACTGATGGAGACAGAGTGACTATGAACCCTGAATTTGGACTTTTTCTAACCATGGTAAGGAAGCTATACTGAGTTTCTGCCTCTTGTCACAGGCTTCCTACATCTCCTTGGTCCTATGTCACCTACTTTCTATGAATGGAAACTGGGATTGTAATTTTTACTCCTAGTTAAAAGCCTTTGGAGTTAAAGCTCATATTAATAACTCGCCAGTTAATCTCTTCAGGGAGACGGAGAGGGAGGTGGTAAATGAATTCTCTGGTTGTCATTTCAGATTTGTGGTGTGTACATAATGGATCTTTTAATGTCCTGTTGATGTGTGCTGGTTGCCCCAGGATCATATCACTCACCCTCGGGTTTTATTTTGCGCAGAATCCTGGCTATGCCGGGCGGCAGGAACTCCCCGAAAACCTCAAGATCAACTTCCGCTCCGTGGCCATGATGGTCCCTGACCGCCAGATTATCATAAGGGTGAAGTTGGCCAGCTGTGGCTTCATCGACAACATTGTGTTGGCCAGGAAGTTTTTCACGCTCTACAAGCTATGTGAGGAGCAGCTTTCTAAGCAGGTGCGGCATTCTGCAAGTTTCATGTTTCTACTCAGTGACATGTTTTCATTTTGAAAAATCGTAGGCTCAGGTTGTTGACAGATACCTTATTGATATAAAGTAGAGAGCTGTACATTATAAAAATAATTTGGCATGCATAGTCTTAGGAAGAAGTACATTGAGATAGATTAATATTTATAACATAGAGATGAAGTAAATACTCTCTGGACTGATTATAGATATTAATATTTTTTTCTTTATCCCACCTATACATTTATCATAATGTGTGTTATGTGTTCTTATGGTTTTTAGCAACCTTTCAATCATTTACTCTTTTCACTTTCAAGCTCATTCAGGTATTTGGCCAATCTTTGTTATTTGTCTATATTAACTTCTTTGCCAATTTCCTGCACTGTTTGGAGTAGCAGATTCTGACTTCATGGGATTTCAGAGTTAAGAGGCGCAAAATCAATCACTTATTACTTCTGATTTATCTATTGCTGTGTCATACTGTCACCACAAAATCACAAACGCGGAACAATACGTATTTCCTATCTCACACTTGCTGAGGGTCAGGAGGCTTGGCACGACTTGGCTGCGTCCTTGGTTTAAGGTCTAACAAGGCTGCAGTCAGGGGTTGGCTGGGGCTGTGGTTTCATCTAATGGTTTTGGTTTGATTCAGATCCACTCCCAAGCTCTCTGCTGTTGTTGGCAGAATTCTTTCCCTTGAAGGATTCAGTTTCTTTCTGGCTGTTGGCTGGAGAAGGCCACCTTCAGTTCCCATAGGCAGTGCGCTGTTCTTTGTTATCTGGGTTTCATCAACATGGCTCTTTGCTTTCTCCAAGTCAGCAAGTAAAAGCTCTAGCAAGATGAGTGCTACAATCTTATATTAGAGTTCTGCATAGAAGAAGAACCAATAGGGTATATATGTTTGTATATAAAAAAGTTTATTATAAGGTATTGCCTCAACAGTTATGGAAGCTGGAAAGTCCCATGATATGCTGTCTATAAGAGGTGGCTCAGGAAGGCCGGAGTATAGTTTGAAGGGTTGATGGTGTAGATTCCAATCTCAGCCTGAAGACCAGAAACTCGGAGTTACTGAGGGCAGGAGGGAGATATCCCAGCTCAGAGAGAATGAAGAGGGCAAATCCAGTGGTTTCCTCCAGTCTTCAACGGGTTGGATGGTGCCCGCCGACATTGGGGAGGGCTGTCTACTGTACTTAGTCCATAAAGTCAAATGTTAATCTCTTTCAGAAACACCCTCATCAGAAATAATGTTTAATCAGCTCTTTGAGCATCTCACGACCTAGTCAATCTGACACTTAAGATTAACCATCACAAATCTTACGTGACCATGTAATCATGTACACATAACCATATGCAACCTGTCACATCTGCTGTATTCTCTTGGTTAGAAGCAAATCACAGGTCCTGTCTCTGTTCCCAAGATCATACAAGGGTACAGAGAGCAGGAGGCAGGGACCATTTATCACAAATTTCTAGAATATATAAATAAAAATTACTAAAAGCATGTGTTGAATAATTATATATTGAATTCAACATAAAAATAAACTGAATAATATTCCTAACATACGTAACTCTTTGATCCCTCTCTCACTCTGGCCTCTATTCCAAACTTTTTTGAATTTACTTGTTTTCTTACAATTTATATTCTCACTCAAAGTCCTTCCCTTATGAGTGTTCAAGCACAGACAGAGCCTTCTGACTGTGGCCATTGAGCTTTCCTAGTTAGACTGACCCTATTTTTGCCACCACTATTCTTGATTTCTTCTGTTTATTATAGACCTTATTCACTCATTCTTATCTTTTCTCTGTAAAATAAGTATTTTTTTTACTGTGTAGAAAAATTCCCACATCACCAACTCCTACTCTCTTCTTCTCAGTATCTCAGTCTTTCTGCACTCCTATAGCCCTTACTCCATTATTTATTTATCTTCTAAATCAGTGGTTCTCAACCTTTCTAATGCCAAGACCCTTTAATACAGTTCCTCATGTTGTGGTGACCTCCAACCATAAAATTGTTTTCGTTGCTACTTCATTACTGTAATTTTACTACTGTTATGAATCATAATGTAAATATCTGTGCTTTCTGCTGGTCTTAGGCTGCTAGCGACCCACAGGTTGAGAACTGCTGTTCTAAATGATTAGTACTAAATGATGCACACTGCTTCCAGCTACCTTAGCATATACTTGTTTTGGTTTTGTGTTTTGTTCTCCTATAGGTATTTTTTGTGTGTGTGATAAAAAGCATGTAACATTAAACTTACCAACTTAACCATTTTATTTTTATTATTGTCAATGGCAGAATATCTATCTATCTATCTATCTATCTACCCACCCACCCATCCATCCATCCATCCTAGTATGTATGTATGTATGTATATATATATATATATATATATATATATATATATATATATATAATTTATCTTTATATTACAGATACCCTCCTCCCCAGTTGACCCCCTCTTTCTTGCTCGCCTCTCCTACTCCCTCCCCAGGCCTTCACAACACTGTTGTCTGTGACCATGGGTTATGCATATATGCATATAAATTATTTGTTTAATCTTTTCCCTCTCACCCCTTTCTCTCTATTCCATGCTTCTATTTTGTTCATTAGTTTATTTGTTCATTAGACTCAACATATAAGTGAGATCATGTGATGTCTTAACCATTTTAAGTGTACAGTTCAGTAGTGTTATGTATATGCACAAAGCTGTGAAGCAGATCTCCAGAAATTTTTCATCTTGCAAGACTGAAACTCTCTACTTATTAAATAGCTCCTCTCTTTCCCTTGTCTCAGCCCCTAGTAAAGATACCTTATATATGTGAAACCAAACAGTTTCTGTCCTTTGATGTCTGTTTTATTTTACTAAGCATAATGTCCTCAAGTCTCATCTGTGTGCAGCATGTGGCAGGATTTGCTTCCTCTTTTATGGTATATGCATATCCCGCATGTTCTTTATCCATTCATGAATTGATAGGTATTTGGGTTGCTTCCACTGTGACTAGTGTTGCTATGAACATGAGTGTACACATAGTTCTTTGAAACCTTTGCTTTCAATTCTTTGGATATATTCCCAGAATGAGATTACTGAATAATATGATAGTTCTACTTTTAATTTTCTGAGGAATTGCCATAGTGATTAAACATTAGTTTTTAATTATTCACTTTACTAGAGGCCTGGTGCACAAAAATTCATGTTCTGGGGAAAGGGAGACCTCAGCCTGGCCTCCCCCCCCCCCCACAGTCTGGGAACCCTCAGGGGATGTCCTACTGATGGCTTAGGCCTGAGTTGCACTCTGGCCTCCCTCTGCTAGAGGTGACCAGGCCAATCAGGGGAAGGCGCTACTCCCATCACCCCTGCGCTGCTGCCTGTCCTTGCCCCTTGCAGCCACCGCAGCTGCAGCAGCTTTATCCAGAAGGTCATTTGGCTGTCTGGTCTAATTAGCATATTATGCTTTTATTATTGGAGATATGTACTAAAATTTGGCATGATTGAGTTTTTAAAATATATATTAAGGCAATAATAAAGCTGGGGGCTTAGCTTCTGATTTGTTCTTATTCTTCCCCCCTCTAAGTAATCCTGGAATGTAGCTACTTTACTTTCTTTTTAATACCCCCTCCTGTTTACTTATCAGTGCATATGATGGTCATAACTGAGGTCTCAGTTTAATTCTGGTTCAGAATTTTAGCTTTAGAGACATATTCTTATGGATGACTTATTAAGAAGAAGCTGAAGGGGATGTATGTACTCAGAGAAATTTATGCCTTTCTCCCTGTCAAGACATAGCTATTAATTCTGATCTCAGGGCTTGAATTAATGATAGTGCAGGAAAGGACTCTTGGGTATTCTCTATTTGGCCAAAATATCTTGATAAAAATATATTCCTCATTATGTGGTCAGATTGGTGTAGCTTCCATGTCTAAGTTCATATTGAAAATAAGCCTGGCACATCTTACAATTTTCAGGTACATTATGACTTTGGTTTGCGCAACATTCTGTCAGTTCTGCGAACATTGGGAGCAGCCAAAAGAGCCAACCCCACAGACACGGAGTCCACGATCGTCATGCGCGTTCTACGAGACATGAATCTTTCCAAACTGGTACGGTTCACAGATGGGGAGTTCCGCTCCCTTAAATATCAGTTCAACTGACTAAGCACAAACGAGATGTAGAAATATTTACTTCATATGCTCAATTTAAGATGTCTAATTATCAGATAAAGTGCTAGAGAGCACGACTTCAAATTACACTTTTCAGTTCTTTTTGTACTAACTCGTGTCTAATCTAACATATGCCTATTCGAATAGAATTTAAATGGATTTTAAAAAATCCACAGTTTTTAAATACTTTGAGTCATTCTGTGTTTTAGAGCTAAAATATCACTTTCCTCAAAGTCTGTAGAGCCTGGCAGAGAGTTGTAGCTAAATTTTACAAGTGTGTAATAATTTTGTACATTTCATTTCACGGTAGAGACTGTTATTCAGTTTTCCAATATCACTGGATCTCTGTACAGGTGACAGAATGATATTTTTTTTAAATTTCAAAATAAAAGTTTGAACCAAATTATAACTCATTAATTTGCTACTCTCTCTCATTAAAAATTCTTTTTAATTTAAATCAGCCCCAAGCTGATTATTTCATAGGAAAGTTGTCATGTAGACAATATTTAATTTCCTTCTACTTCCACTTTTACTCTTTCCTTTTCTAAAAATAATTTTTAATTTATAGGAAACATCTCTTAACTTCAAAGAAGGTGATATTTATTTATTAATGGTTATGGATAAAATGATCTGAGCAGGGTCAGGCATCATCACTATACCTGGTCGTTGCTATGATTATGCCCAAATCATGGGTCTGATTTCCCTTTCTTTTCTTTTTGAGATCGATGAGGATGAACCCTTATTTTTGAGTTTGATTGAAGATCTCTTCCCGAACATTCTTCTGGACAAGGCTGGCTACCCTGAACTGGAGGCGGCAATTGATAGACAGGTAATACATTTCACAGGGCATCAACCCAGTCTGACTTTCAGGGAATCAGGAGGAGCTAGTGCGGCCCGAATCTGTGGGTTCCAAGAACAACACCCGTGGCCGTGACTGCTGTTTTTGTGAGTGTATGTGATCAGAGTATATTTTAATATATTATTGCTAATGAATATAGAATAAATATATTCAATATCAATACAAATTACTGTGTAATTTGCACAATAGAGATTTCTGCTATTCATGTATAAGAATTACTTGATTATATTTTCAAGAGATGGAGTAAAACAAACCTCAAAATGTTTTAAAAAATCAATAAAATAAAAACAAAAACAAAAACAAAACCCTTAAAATGTTTAAATTCTATTTGTTGGCCTAGGCTTGGCTCAGTGGATAGAGCGTCGGCCTGCAGACTGAAAGGTCCCAGGTTTGATTCTGGTCGGGGGCATGTACCTTGCTTGCGGGCACATCTCCACTGTGGGGTGTGCAGGAGGCGGCTGATCGATGTATCTCTCTCATTGATGTTTCTGACTTTCTGTCTCTCTTCCTTCCTCTCTGTAAAAAATCAATAAAATATAAAAAAAAAACAAAATACAAAAACACCTCAAAATGTTTAAATTCTATCTGTTGGCCTAGGCCCTGGTGGGATGTGACGACTATTTTAAGAGAGGCTGTTCCACCCCAGGATAGAGCTCTTCCTGCCGTCGCACAACCTCATGTCCTGTGGCCTCGCGCTAGCGGCCCTGTTACTGATGGAAACCAGAGATGCCATGGGCCACGGGCCAGCAGGGGCTGGCAGGGCTGGGCTGCTGCCTTGCCCATGGCGGAGTGGCTCTGTCAGTGTCATAAGCAGTGATCTCATGTATATCATCTTTCTCTTCCATAGTCACTTGTGATTCCTTCCTGGGGCACTGGAAGGGAGTGTTCTGCTACATATCTACACTGGGTGTCCAGATTATTATGATCTCTGAAGCATAATAATCTGGCCGCTCTGTGTATATCCTATATATTAAAAGGCTAATATGCAAATTGTCCCCTTGACCAGGAGTTCAACCAGCAGGCAGGCTGGCCATCCACCCATGTTCCCTTCCCCTGTCCAGGCTGGCTGGATGAGTGGCCAGATTATTATGCACTCAGAGATCATAATAATAATCTGGCCACTCAGTGTATATCATTAGTTGTTTAGATACTTGGTACAGCTTTAACTTTTTATAGTCTCCTAAGAATAGAAATGGATTATGTAAACCATGTGCCTTAATTTCCTTTTCTAGGAAGAAGAGCGGGGGGAGGGGGAGGGAGAAATTTCATAGAAATGGTGATTAGCTCATATTTATAAAGTACATTTAAATTCCTTAATGATATTTATAATAAAAGTGAAACATGGTAGCATTAAATAGATATTTTGCTTTAAAAATCAATATATAAAAGTTTTAATCTTTTTTTTTTATCAGGTAAGTATGAAATTCATTTTGCAAATGGTTTCTTTATCAAATGGCCTTACTGTAGCATTACCTAAAAAGCTAAGTATAAAGTAATTTGTAAGGTGAGTTGCATTAGTACCTTGTAGCAGGCAAAAAATCTGGAGTATATACATAGTATAAAGTGACACATGATTATTAATCAAAATTATTTAAGTAAAATAAGAGCATTATTTATAGTGTGTTTAAGCATAGCATTCTACTTTAAAAGCATGGGCTGTGGAGCTGAATTTCTTGGAGCTCATTTCTCCACGTTATAACTTTACAAGTATTAATCTTGGTCAAGTTACTTCATCGCTCTGTGCCTCAGTTTCCTTACCTGTAAAATGAAGATATCCATAGTACCAATCTCATATTATTGTTATGAAGATTAAACTTAGTAGAGTTTGGCACAGAGGAATTCCCATACATGTATTTGATAGATAAAAACTGCCCAGTGGACTTACAAAGAGCTTGACATTTATATGGAATTTCAGTCAGCCTGGTGTGCTAGAAATTTTTCCAATAATTAAATGTTATCTTTTAAATTAAACACTTAAAATACATTTCATACTTGAGCCTTTAGTTGCTCTTAAGATGTCCATTTAATAAAATGTTAATATAAATGCATCCAATTCCCAAAGACAAATGCAGATGTTTCTTATTAGCTTGCTGTAACATTGGATTATATTCAGCCTGCTTTTTGTCTGTGTACCTATATTCTTTTATGCAAATATATATATATTTGATTGTGACAAAATACGTAATGTAAATTTTACCATTTTTGCCTTGTTAAGTGGACAGTTTAACGGTATTAAGTATGGTCTCATTATTGTGTAAACATCCCACCATCCATCTCCAGAACTGTTTTCATTTCCTAGAATGAAACTCCATGGTTATTAAACAGTAGCTCCCATTCCTCTATCCCCCTGACTCCATGCTCTATGCTTAATGTGAGCACCTTAGCAAGCCCGGCTGGCTGTTGGTGTGGCTCACTGTGGGGGTTTTGTCATGTTTTCAGGTGGAAGAAGCTGGTCTAATCAGCCATCCTCCCTGGAAACTGAAAGTCATCCAGCTGTTTGAAACGCAGAGAGTGCGGCACGGCATGATGACCCTGGGGCCTAGCGGAGCAGGGAAAACCACCTGCATCCACACCTTGATGAAAGCCATGACAGGTACGGGGCGGCCACGCTGCATCGCTCTGGGTGACACATTTGAATAGTTGTGGCACACTGGAGTTGCTCCAAGAGGAAACTAAAGTAGAGACATGAATATATTTTTTTACAGGATGGAATGCTGTTTTACTGATAATTGGGTACATTTTAGAGAGAACATATTACATTACTGGACTACCAGGGGGAAACATTTCTTTCCATCTTTACTGAGATATAATTGACACATACCATAGTGTAAGCTTACGGTGTACAAAGTGTTGATTTGATTCATTTATAAATTGCAAAATGATTAACACCACAGTATTAGCTAATAGCTCCATCACATACAGAGTTAGCATTTCTTTTTTTTGTGGTGAGAACATTTAAGATCTACTCTTGTGGCAACATTCAAGTATACGAGGCAATATTATTAGCTGTAATCACTATGCTGTACGTCAGATTCCCAAATTTGTTAATATAATAACTGGAAGTTTGTATCTTTGACTAATGTCTTCCTACTTCCACCTCTCCCATACCCCAACTCCTAGGAATCACCACTCTGTGAGTTTGGCTTTTTTAGGTTCCACATTCAATAAATCTTCGCTTGGAAACTGACTTTAAGCAAAATGACAAATAATGAAAACAGTTTACCATAGGCTAATTGATCCAAGCAAGATTTAAATTCCCACAGAATATGTTAATTAATTAATTTTCCACCTGGAAGCAAGTATTTTTCTGGGGAAGTTAAACAAATGCACTTAATTTCCAGGCATCCCTAAGCCTCACCTGGAAGTCCCTAGCCTGAGGTCACCTGGGGATAATGGTCATGATTATTCTTATATTCTCTGGTTCTGATTAGACGTTGATGATTCTCTTCTTAAGAGTATCAGCAGCCATTAGCTGTGCCAGAGTTGAATCCAAAATTCCACAGAACTTTGGTTGTGGGAATGCATCATACAAGGTCCCACAGGGAAAGGTGATGATTGGAACCCCAGTGCTCTGATACTGAGTTGCTGGTTGCTGGGAATTGCCTGTATCTATTCTAGGGTCCTGTGTGAGTGTCCCTGCTCGAGCGCCAGTTGCGAGGGCCAGTTTGTAGTGAACCCCTTTCACATCCTGTGTGATTTAGGGTTCAGGTTCAAGGTTTGGACTCTGGAGGAAGCTGCAGACAAATGAAAGAGACTAGAAAATATTAATTTGGAAATATTGTGGCCAGGCAGGAGCCCAACTCAAAGGGAATGACTTTACCCCACTCTGGCTTTGCTATCTGTTTTATTAAGACTATGGGATACACCCATAGCCTTTAGGCAGGCAATTCCAATAATAGCCAATCAGGAAAAATTTACATAAAACTAGAAGGTGGAAGTTGCTTCAGCTACCATTGTCTCAACTAAACAGTGGGTGGTGGGCTCTGACCTTTCAGAGCTTCAGGGTTGACCAGCCTTCCGGGTTCCTTGTCCACACCTCTCTGCTAGTGAAGGCAATGGGTGGCTTCCAACAGTCCTGCACATGTTAGATTTAGTCTCGGTTTTCTCAGTTGTGGGATTAAGTAATTCTCTGCATCAATTCTCTATCTATGGGGTTTTCACATGGAGACAGGACTATGCTCTTAACTAGCACCTAACTCCACCAAAACGGAGCTCATACTTGCAGGAGTTATCACATGGTTTCCAGGGTGCTGACAATAGCTGGGATTTTTACATAGCTTTAAAATGAAGTGCTCTCCCTTTCAAATTTTGTTTAATACATTTGTTGTTGTTATAAAACTGCCTTCTGTTAACTACAAGTGCACCTGGTACAATGACATGAACAAAATGAGCACTAAATATTAAACCATACAGATACATTATGTATAATGTGTTCGGATAATTCGTATGGCATCCCTGATGTTGGAAAAGCTCTTTGCAAAGTTGATTTAATCATTAGACTATTTGCTGTTTATTAATTTGTGCTTGGTTTTAGTATTTCCTGTTTATTATCCCGTTCTCAGTTTTAATAGGTAGGTAGGCCAAATATTTGTTATCTTAAATAAAACATTGTTTCTTGCTGAAAACTTTAATTATCCAAAAGATTGGGAAGATAATTGGGCTGACTTTCTACTGAAGAAGTGCAAGACCCATGCATGTTGTTTGTTCTTTTATTTCCCATTATGTTTTCATTAAAAAATAATTGGAGATTTTGCGAGGTTCTGTACTAGAAATGAGAGAACAGGTATGAAAAAAAGTGGACATGTCTTCAAGGAGCTTACAGTGTAACGAGTTATAGACATAGGCACAATTTTTTTAAATATATTTTTTATTGATTTTTCACAGAGAGGAAGGGAGAGGGATAGAAAGTTAGAAACATCGATGAGATAGAGACATCGATCAGCTGCCTCCTGCATGACCCCTACTGGGGATGTGCCTGCAAGCAATGCACATGCCCCTGACCGGAATCGAACCTGGGACCTTTCAGTCCACAGGCCGATGTTCTATCCACTGAGCCAAACTGGTTTCGGCTAGGCACAGATTTTTAAAAGTCAACTTGAAATTACTATGAGGAAAGTTTGGATAATTACTTTGTGAGCAGAGGTGAAGGTCAGATATCTTTTCCAAGGAATTATGGAGGGGCTTACAGAGCAGATGCTCCTGCATCTGAAGTTGGAAGGCTGGGTAGCAGGTGGATATGAGGCATTAGTGCAGGAAGACTATGCAGGAAGAAGGGACTGGGGACCGCAGGATATACTCAGGGAAGTCCATTGACACGAAGAGAATGTAATTGTGTGTGGGTGGAAGTGGGGGAGATGAGGAGGTATCACAGATGCTATTGGTGCCCAATGCTATCCCTTTTGTCTGATCCTGCTATCGATGTGGCTGTTGGACAGTTTCTCCCCTTAACACCAGAGGTTTCTCTCAGTTTTTCAGCTTTAGTACTTTCCTTGAAGTTATGGAACTGGAAATAGGGGTCGGTGAGAATTAATGTATGAGGCAGCCATACACTCAACCAATGTGGGAGAACAGTTAATGGCAGATGTTCCACTCTGTGTCTTTTAGAGGGACATTGTTTCTGTGACCAGCTCAGCAATGTACCCTTCTCCATTTCTAATTGTGCTTAATACGTTGATGCCTCTCCTTTCCCATCTCATTCTCTCTTTCCTCTGACCATCAACCAACCATCAGCACCCATGTTCTTGTCCCTGACTTTGCTTGCAGGGGATTTCAAGTTGGTACTGTAGATGTGGCATGAGGAGTTTTGTAAGTTATACTCAGTATCTAGGTTTTATGCTGTAGGCCAGTGGTCAGCAAACTGCGGCTCCTGAGCCACATGCAGCTCTTTGGCCCCTTAAGTGTGGCTCTTCCACAAAATACCACGTGCGGGCGTGCACATACAGTGCGAATTGAAACGTTGTGGCCCATGTGCAGAAGTTGGTTTTTGGCTTTCAAAAGAAATTTCAATTGTTGTACTGTTGATATTTGGCTCTGTTGACTGATAAGTTTGCCGACCACTACTGTAGGTGATAGAAAGTCACTGAACTGGGGAATGGTATGGTCAACCCTGTGTGCAGAAGACCATCTGCTGGCCATATAGAGAGTAAACCCAGGAACAGGCGGGTGGTCTGGTGTCCATAAGAAGGTGACAGCAAGAAAAGGATGCCTATTCTATGGCAGAGTCCATGAAAGTGGAGTGATCAGGAGAATTTAGAGGAATTACTTTAACCAACATTTTGAAAGTTAAACATTTTTTTCCTTAATGCTTTTTTTTAGTGCTTTCATAAAAAATATTATGATATTCTAAATGAAAAGGACATAATTCTACCTTAATGAAGTAATTTTTGATAGTTTCTCTTGTATGGGGAACAGACCAAGTCTGGATCTCACCTCTGATTCTTTCGCACATGTCAAGAGTTTGCTGGCCTTTTGTAAAGTGTGATTAGAAAGTGTGAGTAGATTACTAAAAAGAAAAAAGTGTTACCAGTCTTATGACTATCATTTATTGCAAAAGCTGAATTGTGACTAAGTTGAACTTTAGCATCACAAAATACTACAAATACTACCTTGATTATTTTTGTGATTTTGAATAAAGAAATCTGGTCTAATTTTCTAAGTAAGTTTTAACATATAATACCCTTTCAAATGTGCACGTGTGTACCAAATGTGTGCCTATGTTTCTCAGACAGTGTGCAACATTTTAGTATCTCTTTTTATGGTTTTATACTTTCATCATCTTTCTGCTTATCAACCAAAATCCTTTATGTATAGAATCCAGTACATTTAAGAGTAGTTTTAGGGTTTGAAAGATTCAAATACCTTTTTTGAGGTTGGCCACAAAACAAAGGTTTTGATTCCTGAAATATACTAGTTTAGCTCATTTTTTTCCAAATGAGCAAGAGCACATCCCAGCAAATCAAAGCTGGTAATGTAGACAGAGAAGCCACTTTTAGGTGATACGTCACATAGAAGATATGATCTAGTAAACCACAAGTCAAAAGGTTTTTGAGCTATGAAATTTGAAGAATTTCCAGATTACATTAATATCTTTGTCAATGCCAACATTTTTGGTATCCTTTTCCCCCTCTTATGTAATATGCACCCTGCTCCTACAGAAGGTAAAGCAAATGCAATTTAATCAATAAAATATGAGGCTAATTATGACAATTTGGAAATGCAGTAAGACATATTTTCAGGGCAATTTTGGATTTTCATATTTTGAACACCTGCTGACTGTACACTGCAAATTAGTGCATAATGACGGTTCACTCTACACCTGAGCTGTTTAAAATTCGGATTTTCTGGGTCCAGACTGTGGGAAACCACACCGGGAGATGAGGATGAATCCCAAGGCGATAACGGCCCCGCAGATGTTCGGTCGGCTCGACGTGGCCACGAATGACTGGACGGATGGGATATTTTCCACCCTCTGGAGGAAGACGCTGAGGGCGAAGAAAGGTAGAAGATGAATTATAATACTTCTAAGTAAAATCCTTGGTGACTCTGTAAAATAAGTAGAAAAACTGTATTCTCTGTATAATATCTTAGTCATTTCTAAGAAGTCATAAATCTGTGTAATATCTGTGAATGTTGAAATACTAAAACTATTGACTAGAGTATTTAAAACATCTTTCATCCCTTCTCTCTCTTATTTTTTTGGTTAAGAAGGGAATTATTTTCCTTTTGAAAAAAAATGTTCTTCTATTCCTCTGATATCTTAGAATAAAAGATAGGAAAAGATGTTAAGGAAAAGTGATAGTATTTCATAAAGTGATTTTACCATAACTATTTTCACTATTTTAAAAATGTTGTTCTTAGTTAAGTACAGCCTATTAACAAAAACCTGATTCTCCGATAAAATCACTGGAGGAAGCGGGCTTCTTTGGAAAGAAAATTGTATATATACAAAATGAAGTCTATACTGAATTAATAAAGTATTCAGATTATGTATGTATAATTATGTTTTTATAGATTTTAAAAAGTGAGGAAGGGAGAGAAAGAGATAGAAACATCCATCGATTGGCTGCCTCCTGCATCCCCTTTACTGGGGATGGAGTCTGAAAGCCAGGCATGTGCCCTGGGCCTGGAATTGAACCAGGTGCACGGGTTGACACTCAACCAACTGAACCACACCAGCCAGGCACAAATACTCAGTTTAGGAGTTTGAATGCTGTTTAAAGAAACTCATCAAGGGCTACATTTGTGTATGTATGTCCTCCCTCTCCCACACACCTTTGCTTGAATATTCTAGGGGACCATACCTGGATCGTTCTTGATGGTCCCGTCGATGCCATCTGGATTGAAAATCTGAATTCTGTTTTGGATGACAACAAAACTCTAACGCTTGCCAATGGCGATCGGATTCCCATGGCTCCGAACTGCAAGATTGTGTTTGAGCCTCATAACATCGACAACGCTTCTCCTGCGACCGTCTCAAGGAATGGAATGGTGTTCATGAGTTCTTCCATCCTGGACTGGAGTCCGATTCTGGAGGTATGGGTGGAGTCTTCCTTTTGGGTAAAGAGAGAGCAGATCCTTTAGTGTTCGGGTAGAGTGCCTGCTGGCTTTTGTGCAGACCCGCAGGGTGTAAGTGCACTTTAATGATACTTTTTATGGGAGATCTTTGAATGCTCTGGGACATGCAAACCCTGATTGCCCCTTACAGGTTTCTTCAGTGCTCTTCTAATCACGGGAGATCTGTGATTTCCTTGGATTGAGGAGTAATCACAAGACTGAGGTGAATCAATAACCCCACTGAATAGTGACTGAATAAATAAAATTTAATTTTTCCACTTTGGGGATTCATGACATTTTTAAAAGGTATTCATTCGCATAAAGTATGGGATTGGGAGCAGCCATTTTAGAATATTAACTTGAAGAAGACAATTTATTAAAATTGCATAGAAGGGATCTTTATTAGACTCAGGATTATAATATTTTAAGTTTTACTTGGAAATAGTATTTCAGATAATTTCTCTTTTAATGCATGATAAGGGATGCTATTTTATTACTATCAATATATCCCAGAGTATATTACTTATAATTAGATTATAATTAAATAGATGCTATAGTGTAAGGCAGAATGCTTATTAGATAAGCCATCTGTAAAACCTTTTTTTGACATCATTAGTCAGATTATTTTTAGTTACATGTTTTGGAGATGATTTGGATAGGAAACTTACGAATTCATAATTTGGATAAAGTAGATGTTTATTCTATATTGCCATTAAATTTTTGTGCTTCTGTTTGTGTATGGGTATATCTTGACTTATAATAATGCATTTTCAGAAATTACACATCTCTGAGTTTTGAAAGGGTTTACATCCAGTAAAGTATGAAGATGTGAAGGAGGAGATTACATAGCAAAATGATACTGACATTGGTTATGTCACTAAAAATTCTTCTAAAGGTTTCAGATTTCACAAACACGTTATCCATTCATTAAGAGCAAGTGTTCTCAACCCTGGTTTTGCAAAAATAATCACCAATGATTTTATAACACAGATGTTTGGATCATCCCCCCATCCCCTACCTCCCCTGGCTTGGTAATTACAGATACAGCAAACTCCAAGTCAAAGTGTATTTATATAATTTCCCCCAAATATTACCAATTCACAAAGGCTTTAAAAATACTTTGATGTTACTAGCTAATAAATATTGCTATTTATAAAATAAGCTCCTATTATATCTTGTCAATGTTGAGGCTGAATTGGGAATTTACATTGATGGTAGACATATATAATATTTTTATATGCTTTTAACTAATGCCGTTTCTTCCTACAAAGTGAGTGGGAAGAAGCAAGACTCACAACAATCAGGAGCAGTGCAAGGCCGCGCTGAGGGAGTTATGAGAGGGCAGAGCCATGGGGAGGGTGTTTGTGGGGATCTCAGCTCCAGCGAACCAAGCTGATTACTGGCCGCGTAGCTGATGCTTTTGGCCCTATCGACTCAAAAGTCCTGTCTTGTTTTTGTTGTATGAAATATTTGGATGAAATATTTGGATCCAACATTATATTGCTTCTGTTTGGAGTCTTTTAGAATGAGCTGATGTCTTCATGCCAAAGGAATTTTCTTCCCCTTAAGAAAATACTGCTTTGGGTTAAGTGCTATTTTTTGTTATGAATCACATGTGCTTTCCTAATATTGGGTTCTACAGATGACTAAATTCTCTAATTTCTTGAGAATTCTTTGATATTTTTCTACATTGGTTATTAATTAAACTATTGGTGAAAATTTTTGCTTCCATTTTGCAAAATCTGGGTATGGATTTCCTTTGTTGATCTTTTATTCTGCTTTGTTTAAAAAAATTATTTCCATGTATTGCCTCCTTATTTTTTTTCTGGCACATTTTAATCAAGAGCTGAAGACTTTTTCTCCATATTGGATTCACAAATTGAGTGTATGTGCAGTGACGTAGGTGACTGTGTAGATGCTGGGGCCAGATTCCAGGATTGAATTCTGGCTTTGCCACCTACCAGCTATGGGATCTTGCATGTGTTACTTAAATTCCCTGGACTCCAGTTTCTTCATTTGTAAAAGAAGGATAATAATAACTCTTACCTCATAGAATTGTTTTGAACATTTATTGAGTTAATACATGAAAGCATTTATATCAAGGCCTGGCCTATCATAAGTGTGGTATAATCATTAGATATTGTTATTAATCGATATTTTAAAAGCTTTTGTTCTAGCATGACCATTTCTCCGGTGTGCTAATAAATCTAATTCACGCATTACTTTGTAAACGGACAGGGCTTTCTTAAAAAACGCTCACCCCAAGAAGCTGAAATTCTTCGACAGCTGTACACCAGATCTTTCCCCGCCCTGTATCGCTTCAGTGTTCAGAACTTAGAATACAAGATGGAGATGCTCGAGGCCTTCGTCATCATGCAGAGCATTAACATGCTGCAGGGTCTGATCCCTCAGAAGGTAAGTGGCTCGGTTTTCCGGAGAATTTCTCTCTCATTGGCAGAGTCAGACTGTGCAGAGGGCAATATTAGAAACTGCTTTTGTTAGAGCTGTGCGGAGGGCAGATAGTTCAAACATGGGCATGCACATTTTTTTCTCTTTTTTAAAATATATTTTATTGAGTTTTTACAGAGAGGAAGGGAGAGGGATAGAAAGTTAGAAGCATCGATGAGAGAGAGACATCGATCAACTGCCTCCTACACGCCCCCCACTGGGGATGTGCCTGCAACCAAGGTATATGCCATTGACCGGAATCGAACCTGGGACCCCTCAGTCCGCAGGCCAACGCTCTATCCACTGAGCCAAACCGGTTTCAGCTTTTTCTCTTTTCTTCCCATAAAGCTAGCCATGGTTTTGTAATTTAGTTGCAGGTTTGCAAACCAGTTGGCTTGGTTTTCCTTAAGATCAGTCTTGCATTGGTTTCCCAACCTTATTCATCTTTCCCTTGTTCTTGTTTTGGGGGAAAACTATTGACTCTTTTTATATCTTAGTTATTTTCCTTAAAACCTCAAAGTTTTGGTTTAAGAATTACATAATTATGTAATTACAATTTTGTTCTTTGGGTTCAGGAACAGGGTGTGGAGGTCACGCCGGGCCACCTGGAAAGGCTGTACGTCTTCTCCCTGATGTGGAGTGTGGGGGCCCCGCTGGAGCTGGGGGGTCGTCGGCGGCTGGAGCACTGGCTGCGCTCTCAGGAAATGCTGGCCTTGGACCTGCCACCTCTATCCGGGACTGCCGACACCATGTTCGATTATTATGTCACGTCCGAGGGTGAGGATGCTCACTTCCATTTATATCAGCACATGTATATGGTAAAACCCTTTTTAAAAAAATATATTTTATTGATATTTTACAGAGAGAAGGGAGAGAGATAGAGAGAGAAATATCGATGAGAGAGAAGCATCGATCAGGATCAGCTGCCTCCTGCACACCCCTACTGAGGATGTGCCCACAACCAAGGTACATGCCCTTGACCAGAATCAAACCCTGGACCTTTCAGTCTGTACTGATGCTCTATCCACTGAGCCAAACTGGTTTCAGCCTTCTTCGTCTTCTTTTTTTTTTTAAATTATATGGTAAAACTCTTGCATGTAAAATTGAAATGGAAATTTTCATGTGTGAAGAAATATTATTGTTTCTTTTTCAAATATCATATACTGAACTTATAATGAATTAAAAACAAAATTTAAAACCCAAATCAGATCCATATTAGCTATTCATATGATACAATCAGTAATTAATATAAAAAATTACGAAGTGTGAAGTATATTTTAACCAAATATGTGTGTACTTTTACATCTATATATATATATACACCTATACTTTAAGTATTTATATGCGCATACATATATATAAAGTACATACATATACAGAGATGAAATGCACATATGCAGTATATGCAATATTTATATATGGCATCCCAGGGGCGTATATTTTTGGTCTTATAATTAAGGATGTGAGTAATGAAAAGTTTGTGAGATTAAACATTTGAAAATGATTTTATGTGCATACTACTGTCACAGTGTTCTGAATGTTTATACGCACGGTATGTTATTGAAAACCTACATATTTAAGATTTCGGGATTCTTTGAAATATTTCTTAATAGTACGAATTTGGAATAGTTCCTAGGGAAATTCTTAGTCAGCTAACACGTACTTTCTGATTTTAATGATTTTATTTTATGGGGAGTTTTTGAAAGAAATCTTTATGAAATGTCAAGGATGTCTGCTCCTTACAGTCAGTTAAATTACTGATAGGAATGACTACGGCCGGGCGCATGTTCTGTTTACCTCAGGGAAATGGGTGCACTGGAGCACCTGTACGGAGGAATATGAATATCCATCTAACGCCACCCCGGAATATGGCTCCATCCTGGTGCCCAATGTTGACAATGTGAGGACTGACTTCCTCATTCAAACCATCGCCAAACAGGGCAAGGTATGGCTCTTTCACTTGTATTAAAAATCGCATATTTAAAAATGTCACTTGAGGACGCAAATCTAAATGTTACTCCAATTAGCATGCTGCTTTTATTATTCTCCAATAACAATATTAGCATTGAATAGCTCTCATTCATAACTATTTCTTATGAGAGAAAGTGAATTTTGACTTGTTTTCAAAGAGAAATCAATCTCTTTGGATTATTGTATTGCTTTGCTGGGGCTGATGTAAGAACTGGTGGCTTAAATAAGATATTTCTCCCGCCCTCCCCCCCACCTCCACCCCCCGCCTCTGCAGTTCTGGAGGCTTGAAGTCCAAGTTGAATGTGTCAGCAGGTTCAGTTTCTTTCTGAAACCTCTCTCCTTGGCTTACAGATGGCTTACTGTCCTCCCACGGCCTTTATCTGTGGGTCATCCCTGCTGTTTCTTTTTGCATCCAAATTTCCTCCTCTTATAAGGATGCCAGTTAGATTGAAGTAGGGCTCA
Source organism: Lasiurus borealis (assembly GCA_004026805.1). NCBI lineage: Eukaryota > Metazoa > Chordata > Mammalia > Chiroptera > Vespertilionidae > Lasiurus > Lasiurus borealis. The sequence goes on along the minus strand of PVJN01004038.1, from coordinate 52,374 downwards.
CTTTAATGGCCCCATTTTAACTAAATTATCTCTTTGAAGACCTTTTCTCCATATACAGTCATATTCTGAGGTACTGGGGGCCAGAGCTGCAAACTATGATTCTGGGGGGACCAGGGGTGAGAGGGTGGGAGGGGCACTGCCAATTCAGCCCATGACAATCATCTTACTGTATTTCTTTCTCAACCCCTATTGTAGGCTGTGCTGTTAATCGGTGAGCACGGAACAGCCAAGACAGTCATAATGAAAGGGTTCATGTCAAAATACAACCCTGAAAGTCACATGACCAAGAGTCTGAACTTTTCTTCGGCAACCACCCCACTCATGTTTCAGGTACTGGCTCTTGGGGTTTGCTTGGCAGCTCTGGTTTGTGATAAACTGGAGGCTCCGATCTGTCTACCGTTCTGCTGTGCCCCTGAGCTGCTTCTCATCCCCCACAGCCGTGATAGATCCCTACATACGTCTTCCATTGTCTCTGTTATTCAGCTGCAGTAGAATTTCTCCCTCATTAGATTAAAACATATAAACATCTTAAATTGTGGAGAAATGAAAAACTTATATAAGGTATCGAAAACCTTGATCCTGTTTAAAAGGTCTATGTAGAAAAGCCTGCAAAATCTAAAGTGGACTGAAGGAAATATTTATCCCTCCACTGAAACCATCTTCCTCTTTTTACTGTTGTTACAAAACCCCAGTTTTTGAGCCCCTGTGCTGGCATGCACTGGCCCAAAGAAATGTGCAAGCAGGAGTTTGCAGTCAAGAAAAGAAGTAGTTTATTACTATAAACTGGAGGCCCAGTGCACAAAATTTATGCATGGGAGGGAGGGGTGTGTCCCTCAGCCCAGCCTGCACCCTCTCCAATCTGGGATCCCTTGAGGGCAGTTGGACATCCCTCTCACAATCTAGGACTGCTGGCTTCCAACCGCTTGCCTGCCTGCCTGCCTGATTGCCCCTAACTGCTCTGCCTGCCAGCCTGATCATTCCCTAACCACTCCTCTGCCAGCCTGATTGATGCCTAACTGCTCCTGTGCTGTCCCAATTGCCCCAACTGCCCTCCTCTGCCAGCATAGTCACCCCCAACTGCCCTTCTCTGCAGACCTGGTCACTCCTAACTCTCCTCCCCTGCAGGCCTGGTTGCCCCCAACTTCCCTCCCCTGCTGGCCTGGTACCCACAACTGCTCTCTCCTGCTGGCCATCTTGAGGTGGCCATCTTTGACCACGTGGGGGAGGCCATCTTGTGTGTTGGAATGATAGTCAATTTATATATTACCTCTTTATTATATAGGAAGATTGCCCAGTTCAGTGTGGGGGTGAGTTTGTGCTCTTAAAGACCCAACTCCCTGATGACATGTACATTACAGATTACATAGGGCCAAATCACAAGATACGGTGGGTGGGTTAGGGGTTCTGTGTTGTGTCAGAAAGTGAGGTAAGGATGATACATCATTTCTTCAGCTTTGGAGGGCAGCTCTGAGGTCTGCGCTGGCCTCCCTCTGTCTGGTTTCATGGAAAAGTAGCTAGGGGACATTCCACCTTAGGACTCGGGAGCTGAAACATAATCAGGCCAAGATGTTGTCTTAAGTTTGACAGAGATCCAGACCCTGTGACCATTAGTCAGATCTGGGCTTTTGTCTTCTGCTGCCTCAGGGGTTAATGATGATTGGAGGAAAGTCTAGGTCTATGAGGTGGAAAGGGAGAAAAAGATGATTTTCTAAAGCTATAGTCACAAATCAAATCAAATCATTAGGATCCTCCGTTTCATTGTCTGCTTTTCTGTAGCTGTTACCATTATTCTAGCCTTTAGAATGGATCCATTGAGGCATCTTTGATGGATCTCTTTTGAATCTAGGGCAGCTAATGTACCTAAGGAAATACTTGTCCCATCTTTTCCTTTTTCTTCATTCTCCCTGACTGCCTCTGCACAATCCAATTCTTCTTGATTCCACACCAGGGTAGCTGCATGAAGGAATCCCCAGCTGGTCTTTGTTCAAGTCTAATTCGTTTACAGTCTACCTTTTACTCTCCTTCTAATCTCCGGTTCATATATTGTCACTTTTATCTGTTGTTCCCTCGCTTAACATTTCCCAATCGCTCCCATTACCAATTGCAACAAGGAATGAAATTGTAGACTCTTATACTAAGGATGCTACCCTATCATATCACTGAAGAGTCACAGGACCGGCCCCCCTCCCCCCAAATTTGCATTGTTTTTGTCAATAAAGCTGCCAAGAAGGACCTGGGTTTGCAGTGGCTGGTTGGTTGTTTCCTCCTGTTCCTAAGCCATCTAAGACCCCACTGAAATGAGAGGAAATCTTAAGTGTCATTTCATGCTTCAGTTGTTCTTAGATCACATCTCATATCTGTATTAGAACAAATAATCTATAACCATAAAAGCGTAATATGCTAATGAGACTGACATTCTTCTGGACATCCTTCTGGGACAAAGCCAGGGGTGTGGCTGTGAGGGAGGGATCCAGGCAGCCGTGATTGCGAAGGCTCACTCTTTCATGAATTTTGTGCATCAGGCCTCTAGTGCATTAATGAAAGGACTCATTTTATACATTGAAAATGGACGGGAAGCTTTGAGGAGGATCCAAGTCCCAAGAAGTTTGCTTTTGATTAACTTTTTTGTTCTTTACTTGTCAGAATGAAAATATCAAAGAGCAATGAAGAATATTAAGAGCATAGCTAAACCATGGTATTTTCTCACTTAATGTAATTGGTGACTACAGAATGCCAACAAAGACCATTGATTAAGTTTCTAAATAAGACCACTAACTATGTAATGCTCCTCTTTTAGAGCTGGCTTTTCCAATACTGGCTAACCTTCAATCAAATGAATACCATTTCACAGTGTTGTGATGGTGTTACTGGAGAGGAGATTTGGCTGGCCCTGGGTGGGTCTGCCTAGGCTGGCCTGTAGTGTGTGGGTTCTTCACTTTGTTCAGGAACAGTTTCACAGCACGAGTGAATTATGAGGGAACATTTATTACAGTAAATGTTGGGGACAGTAAAACAAGAAAGGGCTTAGCTAGAAGAGGCAACAGGAGAGCCTAGGCTGAGCTGCCCTCACTCTCTGGGAGGTGAGAGAAAAGGGGGCCTTGGGAATAGGATCAGGGTTTAGTCTGGAATGAGCTCCACTGCCCATTGCTGCCCATTGCATATCTCAAGGAGTCTTTTAGAGTAAGAGATGCGGGCCTGTGAGGAAAGGAAAGAGGGAAGAAGAAGGGAAAAGGAATGGCGGGAGCTGCTCCTCAGAGGGAGAGTGCATGCTGGGTTCTTTGGAGGCTTTTATGTCTCTCTTGTAGGTGAGACTCTTAGGGGAGGTCTTAGGGGAGGGTTTCAGCAGAATATTCTTCAGTTTTTTAGTAGAGTCGTGGTCTCCACTGATTGGCCAGTGTCAGCTCACTTAGTCATTGCAGCTGGTCCTGGTGTCACTCACCTGGTTTTGCTGCTTTTCTGGGTCTGGAGGTGAAATACAGCTGGGGCTGAGACCGGTTTGGCTCAGTGGATAGAGCGTCAGCCTGCGGACTGAAAGGTCTCAGGTTCGTTTCTGGTCAGGGGCATGTACCTTGCTTGTGGGCGCATCTCAAGTGTGGGGACGTGCAGGAGGCGGCTGATCGATGTCTCTCTCTCATCGATGTTTCTGACTTTCTATCCCTTTCCCTTCCTCTCTGTATAAAATCAATAAAAAAAGAAAAAAAGGAAAAAAGAAATACAGCTGGGGCCCACATGTTATCTCTAGGATGGTGACATTCTGTATCTGTGTAATTACTCTGCCAGTTTGTTCAGCCACCTGCCTGCTTCCCTGTGACCTGTCCTGGCTCTCTGGCCTCTCTCAAAGGGAAGGTCTGGGTGGAAGGGACTCAACAGTGGTATTCTGTATTTGGGGAACAGCACATTAAAGTATCCCAGGCTGGCAAGATGCTAACATTATAAACATTCCTTGATATCGTTCTACATTTAAAGAACTTTTGGTACTTTTATTTTAGGAGTATATTCTCTTTAAAAGTTATAATTGTAATTCTACTTGTGGATGCAGATTTTAAAACATTAAATCAAAGCATGATTTTTTTTTCATTATGTTGGGTGATTGATTGTTTAGCTATTCCCTTTTTTTTGAGACTGGATTAAATCTTTAGGGCTGCAGTACAATTCTGATAGAAACTACCTGGAGTCACTAAAAACTACAAATGAAGGGCTACGGATCCCACAAGACTCCCTCACGTCAGATACCAGGATCAGGGGGTCCAGCCTCCAGCTCTTAGGAATAACTGGCTACAAATTCCGGGGTCCCTATGACCCTCACAGTTTTGATAATTCACTGGAATGACTCACAGAGTTTAGGAAAATGCTGTGCCTAGGGTTATGGTTTTAACATAAAAGATAATGAATCAGGATCAGCCAAACGAAGAGACACATGGGGCAAAGTTTGGGAGGGTCTCAAATGCTCACCTGCTGTGTCCCCAGAATGCAGTGATCTCTAACCACATGGTGTATATCACCAACCAGAAACCTCACTTGCAGGACGGTATGCAGAGTTTTTATGGGGTTTCATTACACAAGCATGGCTGATTGAATCATCGGCTATGTCAGTGATGGAACTCAATCTCCAAGCCTTCTCCCATCCAAGGAGATAAGCTGATAGCTCATACTCCAAAGCCCCGATCCTCACATGGTTTTTCTGACATGAATGATCCGAGGGACCCACTGTGAATAACAAAGACATTCCTGTTACTCAGGAAATCCCATGGATTTAAAGACTCTCTCCCAGGACCCGGGGAGAAGGCCAGCCACATTTTTTAGTATAGAATAGGAACTTGTTAGTAACTTTTGGTGATATTTATACCTTTAAGGTGATAAAAATTTGTGGTCTATGTTTCTTACATGTACTCTGACTGGGGATTGAGCCTATAACCTTAGCATATGTCTCTTTAACATGATGTATTTATTATTTTTTCTGGAAAACAAAAGCATGTATTATCTAGAAAGCAACCCCTTAGTTGATATGCAAATTCATAAACTATATAATACACTTCCAACAACGGTACCATATTGAAGTGTGATAATTAGAAGAATTATGAAGCAGGATTTTCTGATTCACAGCTATTTTAGACCAATTCCCTCCTGCCCTTCCGTGTGAAGGTGGTATCAACAATTCTTTCGTTTTCTGTTCAGAAACATGAGAGGATCATATACTCTGTGTCGTGCCTGTTTTGACTGCTGAGCATGCACGCTTTTGATGAAGTTCGAGTCATTAGTTTTAGGAAGCTTTCGATTAGCCAGACTGCTGTATTAACATTCTCACTGTAATTTTCAGCCTTTTATGCCAAACAAGGGCTGATGGAGCCGAGCACTTGTCTCGGTATCTCCCGCTTATCTGGATCCAAATCAAGTTGAAATTGCAGATGAGAAAACAGGACTGTCCCGTCATCTTGTGTTGCCATGAGAGCACACAGTCTGTTCAGGGATGCATTAACTGTCACCAGGGCTTCCTTTGTGTTCGCCATGCTATCGCTCTCCGATCTCCCATCAGTGGCAGGACTGGCTGTCTGTCCCTCTTCGCCTGGGACAGTCTCGTTTACTTCCATTGTCTGAGATTAATACTTAATGGCAGGCCCTGTCACGACCAAAAGTGTGTCCCTTGGGCAAAAATGACATGGTCACCCTATTCTTTGGTGGAGAGAGTTTAGTTGGTCTTTTTGAAAGAGATTTTTCATTTATTCCACAAACGAATATTGTTTTAATGTATTTTTCTATTTATTTTTAAATATATTTTATTGATTTTTTTACAGAGAGGAAGGGAAAGGGATAGAGAATTAGAAACATCGATGAGAGAGAGACATCAATCAGCCGCCTCCTGCACGCCCCCTACTGGGGATATGCCCGCAACCAGGATACATGCCCTTGACCGGAATCTCACCTGGGACCCTTCAGTCCGCAGGCCGACGCTCTATCCTCTGAGCCAAACCGGTTTCGGCTATTTTTCTATTTTTTAAAAAAGTAATCCATACATATCTTCTAAAATTTAAGCAATATAGAAAGATAAGAAGAAAGTGAAAGTATCTTAAGAGAATTTCTAAATTCTGAATTTCTCTCTTTTAAAAATAATCATAAAGTGTTTTGAATGTAACAGTATTAGAAATGGGTTGCATATCAATATATATATATATTTTTTAGAAAAATAGAATCAAAGAGCTGGAAAGGAAATTCCATATTTTTTTCTAGATTCAGAACTTAGTTTTCAAATGCAATTTTAGGCGGAAGACTAGGCTACAAAACAAGGAGCCAAGGATTTGCGGTGGCGGAATTGGAGCTGGGCTCCTGAGACCCCTTCTAGCCTCATCTTTGCTTCCTGGACTCACTAAAGACTTTGCAAATGAAGGGCTAAAGCTGCCCCAAGACTCCCTCACTTAGGGGTCCCTGCGTTGGCAGAATGTTCCCTTGACTCCTCAGGACACAATTGGAAGACTGTTTTGCAGAGGGAGATTATGTGAAAGTATTTTTTCATGGTCAAGTCCCCTAAAAAGGTCAGGTTTTATTGTTCATATTAATGCTCTCCGGTGGAGGGAGATGAAAGTCCCTGAGTTCACACAGTTGGTGACAAAACCTGAGAGAGAAACCCAGTTCCCCCGCCTTCCACAGTGCTTTCCAGCTCTCCCCTGTGCTTCCTTCCAATGCAGTGGTTCTCAACCTGTGGGTCGCGACCCCTTCGGAGATTGAACGACCCTTTCACAGGGGTCACCTAAGACCATCGGAAAATGCAGATATTTACCTCAAGATGCGTAACAGTAGCAACATTTCATGGTTGGGGGTCACCACCACATGAGGGACTGTATGCAAGGGTCAAGGCCTTAGGAAGGTTGAGAACCACTGTTCTAATGGCTTTCCTTTATCCACATTGATATTCATATAATCGATTCACTACTTAGTAGGGCATTTGTTTTATTTTTACCTTATAATTACGCACTATTGCATTTTCCTGTTGTTTGAGATATCATTTTACTACTTACATTGTACAGTTTAAGTCTGAATAGTGTAAGGCCATTTTCATGTCGTTTGCATGGATTATAATAAAATGGGAAGATCTTACATAGGCAGTAGATTTATTTTGTATCCAAGATGCATTTATGGGGATGGTTCCCCACTCACCTCCACTCAGGTGCTTTGGCTTCTGCTTCCTCCTGAAGGAGCATCCTCTGGAAACCTTGCCTTTCCTCCTATTGGCTGACGGAGGACCATGGGGCACCGATACATGCAACTACCACTTGTGCCTGCCAAAGATGGCGGTGATCGCACAGCATCCTGGGCATTTCACAGCCCGTTAGTAGGAACTGGACTCTGTACCAGGAGCTTCTTCTTGTGCCTCATCTTCTCTTTTCTGGGGAGGGATGAAGGAGCCATGCTGACGTGGGGACGTCATTACCACCAGAAAGCTAGGCAGTAGATTTTTTAATAAAAATTTTATTTTTTATGTTCTAGCTAAATATTAATAGCAGATAAATGGGAGCCTAAAATGAAGTGTATTTTATATTTCAATTTAATTAGATGTGAAATAGATGGAAAATGATTCAAGTGCTGATATATAGAGATACATACTGCAATAATAAAGTATCTCTTTTTTTATAATGCATTAAGGTCACTAAGTGCTTTCATATAATATCATTTGTGGATAATACTCTTACGCCTATATACACATATGTTTATATGTGTATGATTTATGCATCGTTATATACATTCCCACTTCTGAGCTGTGATTTAGACATACTAAGTGACTTACATGAAATTACAATGTTAATAAGTGGGAGGAGTACTAGTAACAGTCAAATCCTTTTTGCTGACTTAAACCCAATCAGAGCTATTGAATAGGCCATGCCAGTTCTGCAGGTTTATGCTATGTCCCATGCACAGAGACAATCATGCGAATGGTAAATCCAAAAATCAGGCAGTGCACAACCTCCTCAGCTGTACGGGACCCTGCCAGTACCCTTTTCAGTGCAGTCCACCTCCCTCTGTCAGATTGGAGTAGGCACATCCACAATCAGGCGTAGCTGATGTGATCAGTGCTACTCACAGTGTAATCTAAGTATGGTAGAGCCCAGAGGAAGAAGGGATGAGATTCTTTAAGGGATTACAGAAATCAATGTAATGAAAGAATTGACCATGACCTGGGGGAGTTTAATATTTCTGTTATGTTAATTTTAGGAATTATAGAGACTGGATAATCTATTCAGAAATTAATTGAGAAAATTGAATTGCCCCAGCACCCCTTAGGACTGCTAACTTAGAATGGAGAGGGGCAGCTTTTCTCACCTCCATTCCTAAGTCTACCTGGATCGCTAACTATCTAGTTTTTATTTATTTATTTTTTTTAAATGAGATCCATTGTCTTCATTCTTTTGTTAAAAATATATTTTATTGATTTTTTACAGAGAGGAAAAGAGAGAGATAGAAAGTCAGAAACATCGATGAGAAAGAGACATCAATCAGTTGCCTCCTGCATGCCCTACAGTGGAGATGTGCCCAAAAGCAAGGTACATGCCCTTGACTGGAATCGAACCTGGGACCTTTCAGTCCACAAGCCGATGCTCTATCCACTGAGCCAAACCGGTGTCGGCTAGTTTTTACTTTTTAAAGCACCACTGTCATAACTGGGGTAACCCTGGTTTCCATCTGTGTGTGAGAGACAAACAACACCCGGTTCTTTGTTTGGTTCAGGAAATTGCTTACGATGAGGTCATGCTGATTACCATTCCCAGATTTCAAAGTAAATTTTTTTGTTTATTCTCAGAGAACAGTATAAACTTTCCATAATCCAGGCACTTGCTAGAGATTTCAAAAATTTAAAAAAATATGTTTTTATTGTTTTTAGAGAGAGAAGAAGGGAGAAGGATAGAGAGAGAGAGAGAAACATGAACCAGCTGCTTCCTGCATAACCCCTACTGGAGATGGAGCCTGCAACCTGGGCATGTGTCCTGACCGGGACTCAAACTGATGACCTCTTAGTTCATGGCTCAATATTCAACCACTGAGTAATACTGGCCAGGCTCAATGGTTTTTTTTTTTTAAATCAATAGCTGGGTTGAGAGAAGTAATATTGAAGGAAGAACATTCATCTACATCAGTATTTCAGAAGTTGTGTTTGGCTAATGCCTATCCTGAGAGGTTTCTCTTGCTCAGAAATGGATTCTCTAGGAATATGTGAATACGGTTCCATAATAAACACTATAAACTAGCCTGTGAGATGAGCATCAGTCTGTGGCATGTTTTTATTGCTAAACGAATCTGAATGAATCATGACCTTGAAGGGCCGGAACAAAGAGGCTGAAGAGCGTTTAGAAGTGAGACTGGAATGGTAAGCAGGGAGCATTAGGGCGGTCCCAGTAAATCACTGAAGGGGAACCACTGGAGTATTGAGCAGGGTTACATTGTCGCTTAGGGTGTTCATTCTGGCTGTGGAGGTGGAGAACAAGATGGAGGAGATGTGGCTGCACTCAGAGGGACTGGAGAGGGGATGGCCGCAGTAGTTCCTCAGGAGGGAGGTTGGCTGGACCAGGAGCAAAAAAAGGTGGAATGAAACAGCACAGAGAAGCATTCAAGTTGTGGTTAGAAAGCAGAACTTCTAGGTTGAGTGGATGTTGTTGGTGGAGAGGGAGGGAAGAGAGAGAAAGAAGTTACAGTTAAAAATGACTCCAGGTTTCCTGTCTTTATGTATATATCAAATGTTGACTGATAAGTACTTTGGGCCACATACCCTTCAAGGCACTGAGGATGCAACGATGAGTAAGATATGAGGTGCCTGACCTTCTTACATTCTGATGGAGGAGACAGACAGTAGTTAAGTAAGCTAATATACCTATTTTTATTACCTGGACCCAGGTTTATATCACCAACACAATGGAAGAGGTGGGAACAAAAGTCAAGGAGATCAGGGAGAATGTGGATGGTAGGTTACTACAAAAATGACCAGTAATTCTTTAGGGTACAGAAAATTACAAATCATACATGTATACGACTTATAGTTTCCAGAACTGACTGGAGGAGGCGAGGGATGCAATTGAAGTGATTGTGATGTTAATCCCTGTGAGAAAGACAAAGGGCATGTAGGTAGCTGAGGCCTCATCCTGAAATGAGCACACAGGAGTGGCTGCAGACTTTGGGTGAATAAGAGGTGTTGATGTTTAGATATGTTGATTTTTGTTATGCGATGGATCATCCAGGTGGGGAAGGCTAGTTGGAGATACGAGTCCAAGTTTGTGGTTTCCGCACACATTCCCAAATATGTGTGTGGAGAGTGAAACACACAATTACTGTGTTCCAAACCTTCAGGAGGTCCCAGCAAACTTCAGACTTTATTGGGTAACTCTTTAATGGGCAGTAATTCTAAAACCAGAAAAAAGTCTCAACTCGAGGTTCACAAGCTATTTATTTGTTCTCCCTACTTTGTTTTTGTCAAATTAGCTCTTTTATGATATATATAGCTTACTAATAATTTCCTGCTGTTTCAAAGAAATTAAGGTCAAAATGAAGGGTTTGGGGCTATTGCTTCATATTATCTCACTTAGTCCACCTATGGCTTTTAGCTCCTAGAAACCCTCCCACCCCCCCAAGACATAAAATCTTTATGTGCCTTTGTGTTCTTACAAATAGACCCGAGAATGCCTGGAAGGCTCTAGTGCCAGAGAGAGGTGTTGGGAGATTATTAATTGCCTTATGCATTTAAATTCATTGGAAAGCAGAGCTAAATTTAGCCTAGTTCATTACTTCAAACAGTTTGCTTTTATGTCAGGGAATATAAAATTCTTTCTGCCATTGCACTGTTGTCATGGGAGATTTGTTTTGCAATTGAATGCGGTGTGATATATTTATATATCTTTCTATATAAAAATGGTGAAAATTTTTCCTATCTTTTGCTATGTATTATTTGTTAAAATGAAGATAGAAACTTAACATTTAAAATTACCAAACTGTGACCATTTCCAAGGACAGATGGATAGATTTTTGCTTATATCATGGCCTTATTTTGTGGTTGTACCTTGGATATTAAAGTCATTTTTTTACTGGTTATTCATCATGAAATAAGAGAACATTTTTTTTTTGGATAAGAGGAGAATGCATTTTATGTCAGTATACCTTCACTTTCTCCTATATTTATGCATTATCTTTAATATGGCTTAAAATCAAGGATCTGTACAGTGGTGGGATTGAAATGAGGTCTTGAAGACTGAGCTTGTAAAGCAGGGGTGGTTTATACCGTGGTGTCTCTGTAGATCCCCATAAACCTTTCATCCTTTATTAAAGCAGGGGTGGGGAGCATCAGGCTCTCGGGCCATATAATGCCCTTAAAATCACCTGGTCTGGCCCTGCCGAGGCATTAGGGCTGAGTTCATTAGATGTTTGACCAACGATAGCAGGCTAATGTTTAAGCTGATAATTTTGTATGGCCTGAGAATGATGTCATAAATATCCAAATGGCCCTGACAGGAAAAAGGTTCCCCATCCCTGGCTAGAGCATGGGAACCACAGAGCCCTTTCTGTTTTGTTTGCAGTGGTAGTTCTGGGTAATCAGTGCATGCATTTTATTTATTTTTATTTTTTATTTTTTAAATAATATATTTTATTGATTTTTCACAGAGAGGAAGGGAAAGGGATAGAAAGCCAGAAACATCGATGAGAGAGAGACATCAATCAGCCGCCTCCTGCACGCCCCCTACTGAGGATGTGCCTACAACCAATGTACATGCCCTTGACTGGAATCGAACCTGGCCCACGCTCTATCCACTAAGCCAAACTGGTCTCGGCCAGTGCATGCATTTTAAACGACTGATTAATTTACAAACTACATTGTACTACCATGGGAATGCTAACATCCTAGTCGACAATCTGGGGTCGTTGTCCCATGTCCCTCTTCCGTCTTTCAACACTCCTCCCACCGGTTGTTATGTATTTATTTTTGTAGTTGAAATGTAATTGGCACATCACATTGCATTAGTACTCTCCTCCGTTTTAAGGTTCTTTTTCATGTTGCCAGGGAAGTGTTTTTATAGAGCACAGTGTAGTCTCCTGTGCCCCTAAGCTCAGAATGTGGGAACGAGAGAGCAGAGGTGGGTGGGTGCTATTCTCACTTTGTCTCCAGGGACGAGAACTGATGCAGAGTGCAGCTGGCACAGCGCAGTGAGCTGGATGGTGTCGGGTCATAGAGGCCAGGTGGCACCTCCTCCTGGAGGAGCGCCATCTTCTGTCTACAGCAGGCTGAGCGGCTCAGAGCCCCATCCTAGGGAGCTTTTTGGATAGTAGCCCTGTTCGCCTTTGTCCCTCATTAGAAAGACTGGTCTCTTTGAGCAATGGGAGGGTGGGGGTGAGACTGTCAGCAACACAGGCATCATGAGACAAAAGTAAATCTGTGGAAATGGACTGAAGAGTCCCATCCCATTAAAAATTTACATGGATCCGTGTCCATTGGTTATGCTTATCTGCATGCATACAGGTCCTTTGGTTGATCTCTTATCTACCCCACCTCTCCTTAACCTTCCTGCTGTAATATGACAGTCTGATGCTTTACTTCTTCTGTGTCTATCTTTTTGTTCATCAGTTTGTAATGTTCTTATTATCCACAAATGAGTGAAGCATAACCAATGAATACAAGACACTGGGGGTTAGTGTATGCCTGGGAGGGGGGGCAATGGGGAGATATGTATACATGTAACACAATAAAAAATGAATAGAAATAAAATAAAATGTGATGATCACAAAAAAAAACCACAATAAAGATTAATAAAAGCAACAAATAAATAAATAAATAAATAAATAAATAAATAAATAAAAATTACATGGATTCAAATTTTATTTACTACTAAATTAAATCGTGTTTTCAAAGGTTGTAAACAGCAAGATAATTTAGGCACTTTGCACCCTGCATTCCAGATTTAAGGGGAGTCTGGGTTGTTTTTTTCTGAGTCATTCCTGGCAGTTCCAGCGTCCCTAAGTTTTTACAATAATTGACCACGTTTTAGGGGATATTCTCACAGAGGTTTCAATTGGCTTTCCCGTTTCACAGAGGACCATAGAGAGCTACGTGGATAAACGCATGGGTACAACATACGGCCCTCCCGCAGGAAAGAAGATGACTGTTTTTATCGATGATGTGAATATGCCGGTTATCAATGAGTGGGGAGACCAGGTTTGTCGAGTCTTATTGTGCACTTTGTTTAATTCAACAGTGACTTATTCTTTGATAAATCAATATTTTTCCGATTTTCCAACATATAATTCCTGACTTCCCACTAAGTCCATTGATTTGAAGCACTCACGAAGTTAGGTTCCATTTTAAAGGAGTGACATTTTAATTCTGAGCGTTGTCTTTCCCAGGTTACTAATGAGATAGTACGGCAGCTGGTGGAGCAGAGCGGTTTTTACAATCTGGAGAAGCCTGGGGAATTTTCCAGCATTGTGGACATTCAGCTTTTGGCAGCCATGATCCATCCGGGGGGTGGACGCAATGATATACCCCAAAGACTCAAGAGGCAGTTCTCCATCTTTAACTGCACACTGCCCTCGGATGCTTCCATGGACAAGATCTTTGGTAAGATGAGCGTTGATGGGAAGAGCAATTCCTTGTGTCCCAATGAGAAATATATTCCCAGAGGTCAACACAGGAGCACACGGTCAATCCCAAGTAGTGTATTTTGTTTATATAAGGACTTACATAATGAGATCATTTCCTCTTGGACACACATATTTGAAGTGGAGATTGATACCGTAATCATGCCAAGAGTTTATATAGCTGGTACTTCAACCAACCCATATAATGATTCCGGCCAAAGAAATAATTTTGCACCGAAATTAATCATAGTCTCATCTTCAGAATAATTTATAGAGCAATAAATCATTGATTGATTACATATGTAGTATTTCAGCAATAATTTTATTGAAGAAACCCAAGCCCCATAGATAATCATAATTATTTAACTGAGTAATAAAAATGATTTATAACCAATTTTGGAATTATTCTTTACAGAAAAAGAGTGCAAGTTATGTCATTTGTCTTAAGTATTAATTTAGTATTTCTGAACCTGATACTGAGAAGAAACTCCTTAGGATTTTCCTAATTAATTTCTGGCAGAGCAAAATGTCAGCCTAGCACCCTAGGCAGCAACTGCCTTCAATTACCGCGGCGGGCAAAGGTTTGGAAACCAAGTGACATGTGAATTATCTAGACTTGGGAAAAGTAAAATGGAGCAGCAATTATAACTTTTACCATTTATACTTATCTTTTCTGGGGGTGGGACCTGGAAAGTTTTATATATAAAGTGAATTAAAATACTTTATAATGCATGAAAGTGCAGCAAAAGAACGGAGAAATCTTAGAGCAGCTATGAAATCTTCCTCTTTCTTATCTCTTTTATAAGGCACCTTTATATATTTATCACTTACCCATTTAATAATACTGAATTATTTCAGCTAGAGTTGCAGTAGTATTTCTTAATCAATTTTTCCGTATTTAAGGGCCAACGTACTTGAACTTGTATCTACTTTTTAGGTGTTAGAGATAAGAGAACATACTGCAAATTTCCTTAATTTGTAGTTGTATATTAAAATGTGTAATTAGATTTGTACAAAGTCTGCATTATAATGTGTTTCATTTTAATTTGGTTGATTTGAACTGTCAGTCAAAACGTTAAGCATCTTTTCCCCTTTCAGGTGTCATTGGGACAGGCCACTACTGTATCCAAAGGGGTTTCTCAGAGGAAGTGAGAGACTCAGTGACAAAATTGGTACCCCTGACACGTCGACTGTGGCAGATGACCAAGACGAAAATGCTCCCGACCCCTGCAAAATTCCATTACGTGTTTAATCTTCGAGATCTTTCCAGGATCTGGCAGGGAATGCTGAACACCACCTCAGATGTTATCAAGGAACCAGATGTAAGTAATACATAAGAAAAATATGATATTGGTAGGCACCATACCCCCTAGATTTTCTTAGTAATGTAATCTTTAGTGGAATTATGACAATATTTTTTAGATGTTTTAGAATGGACAATTTTTCTTTGCTGTTTTTAAATTAGCACAAATAAAGAAACAGTGTCAGAAAATTTTACTTACAAATTCTAATTAAGTTAGGTTTATGTTTAAGGAAATGGTATACATAGTTATTTTCTATTAATAAGAGTAAAAGGAACAATTGATTTTCTTTTTTCATCATAGTATTTTTTTATATAAAATAATGGAACAGATTACTGTTGATTTTATTGTATAAGAGTCTTCATATTTTAAACATGGCATTTTAACTTAAAAAGTAATTATCTTTATAAATAATCAAAATTGAAAAAAGAAACCATTTGTTATTATTCCGTCACGATCTTTCCTTTCCATATAACTGAATGCATTGAAAGAATTATGTATTGCTAACATTGAAAAGAGGCAGAATAGAAGAAAGTTCATTGGACAGAAAAATGAGCATTTGTACATCCACTGGAATATAATAGTTCCTAGAATTATAGAATTTCCTTTGAATAAGGAACCAAAGCATGGCCTGTATGCTCAGGCAAATGTGACCTTGGCCTTTCTTTCAGCCTTTTATGGAATCAAGAGGCCGTTAAGCAAATGGGTTTTAGGGTACATAAAAATACAGAAACAGTTGAGATATCAACTGAATGGTCACCAGGCACAGTGTGTTGACTATTTAGAGAAACAGCATTACCCAGATGCCCACAAAGCAGGGATCTGCACTGGTTGACTCCAAGACAAGATATTTTGGTGAAAACTTACTCTCCTTGTTATAGAGAAGCAAGAGCCATTTTAATAGCAATGAACATTTTAACTGAATTTTTTCTTCAAAGTAATTGACAGATTAATGGCATGATGGAATAGAGTTCTCCAGTATTTCTTTTTGAGTAGCCACTTTTGATGTTTATTTTAAATCAGTATAAATAGTTTTAGCAATTGGTTTTTATCATGAGCTTTTATTTTAACTGAATCATTGAATATATCTTACTGCACTCCTTTTATATTTTGACAACTAAATGGCATTCTTTCATTAGAAATATAATGGCTTAAAAACCCTTCCAACTTGCAAAATGTTGCCAAGTTAAGACATTCCCACCAGTCTTTCATGTCAACGAGCTTAGGCAAACATCTGTCTGTTTGCTATAGGGACAGGTGTACTGGGTCATTATTTCATCAACTTCCAGCTAACTATTGGCCCTGAATTATCTAGCCTAGGTGATTGCCATTTTTTTCTCTTTCTGCCTCAAATTATCATCATATGGTGTTAAGTAAATATACCTTTCTAATGTCTCAATTGTATAAGTGAGAGTTATTTATACATTGCATTTTATGTTATGGTCTGGCCACGTGACTAATACAGACTAATTTATCATAAACATACGACTTATACATAGAATATTAGTTTGTGGGTTGATCAGAGTAATTTTAGTATTTTGTCTAGAGATTTTTTAAAATCATTTTAAAAAAATATATTTTATTGATTTTTCACAGAGAGGAAGGGAAAGGGACAGAAAGCCAGAGACATCGATGAGAGAGACATCGATCAGCCGCCTCCTGCCCGCCCCCTACTGGGGATGTGCCCACAACAATGTACATGCTCTTGACTGGAATCGAACCTGGGACCCTTCAGTCCCCAGGCCGATGCTCTATCCATGAGCCAAATCAGCCTTGGCTAGAGATGTTTTTATTTTAAATTTAAAGAATGAAAATGAATAGAACCTACTTCCTGTTTAATATCCTTGAATGACACAGATTTGAAATGAAGTATATCTTAGCCCTAACTTTTCAAAATGTAGCACCTTAAATCAGTAAGGATGATACTCTACAATATCTCGACCTTGAATTCCCATCTCTGGCATGATGGCAGCCAGAAGCACATTTTCATTGTGCTTTCTACAGGAACTGTTAAGACTCTGGAAGCATGAGTGTAAACGTGTGATAGCCGATCGTTTCACGGTGTCGGACGATGTGACCTGGTTTGATAAGGCTTTAGTAAGCTTGGTGGAGGAGGCGTTTGGTGAAGAGAAAAAACTCTCGGTGGATTGCGGAATCGATGCTTATTTTGTGGATTTCTTGAGGGATGCACCCGAACCAACAGGTAAACCATTGAAGCAGAGTTTGAAATTCCCCAAAGGGATATCTGAAGACAGAAGGTGCAGTTTAGGGATGCTGAATGTTTGTCCAGTAAACTTCACTGAGACAAGCCTGGGACCATGCTAAGCGTGCAACACATAGAGAATGATTAAATACATGCGTACTCCTGGAGTTCAGAGTTTAACTACTATTTCTGCACATGAATCTTGGATATTAAGGTAGAGTTGGGAAATAGGGTAGGACAGAAGAGAGCACTTGGGACTTACAGCTGTCACACATGTAGATGTGAGGAAGTAACTTATCCCACATTAGCCGGGCAAGTCTCTGAACCTGACTGAACCTCCTTCTCCTCGTTTATAAAAATAGAAATAGTCATAGAGGCATCCTGGAGCACTGTGGGGAATAAATGAAATGCTGTCTTCAGAAGGGCTTGGGCCCTCTGTGGCTCATAGTCACTGCTGAAGGAAAGGCAGCAAAAATGATGATGATGATTATTTGGGTCACCCTGAGTGTTCACAGTAAAAAGAACCTCAAACTATCTGAGAGGGCCATTGCATATAATTAGAAAGAGATGGGTGATGTGGAGGCAAGCTTCTGTGGCTTTGGTTCCATGAAAAATTGAGACACACTTTACTTTTCTTATGAAAGGAAGTAGGCTCCAATTATTTTTTCCCCTTAAAAATAACTGAGCTGAAGTAGAATATTTTTTCTTCCTTTTATTGAATGACCTCTTCTGAACTGAGGATGAATTTTAAGTTAATTTGCAAATTTAAAAAGGCATGTTTAAACACATGCTATGCATATCTTTTAAATGATTGAAAACGACAAGGCAGCCCCTTTCTAGATTTTAATAAGGATGCATGTGATCCCAGTTTGAAAAGTGTAAAAGCAGGTTGACTGCTGGCTGTGCAGTTGGAAGGAACCTTCTACAGAAAGACGCTGATGCATTTTATTTTAAATCAGATCACACAAATACAAAAATGCCGTAACGGTGAGAGCATTTGCTAGGTAATTCGAATTTATGTATTTTATTTCCTTGAATTCAGAAAGATACATATTTAGATGATGATTTTTAAGGAGCAAAGCACAAATGCATTTTAGGGGGTGGCAAACACTTAATCTTTTGTGACTTCAAAGCACTTTGTTCCTCGAAGCTTGAGTTGAACATGGATGAAACGGTGACATGGCTATTGAAATGGAAGAGCTTTGCAAATAGGCCATACTAATGATTGTGTTAAAAAAGTTTTCTTTCCTTGTCATAAAAAGGTTAATGCAAAATTATATTAGGACAGGGTCAATTGAAAATAATTAGTATCAGATTTGGAGGATCCACTCACTTTTTTAGTACCCAGTGAATTTCTAAGTTATTATTAGAAATAATAACTTTTTTTTTTGCTGTTACTGTTACTTGATAGTGAACTTATATGTGCTCAGTTTAGCTTTTTCTTGGGTATTATGCTTTATAGTCAAAGTTGGAAAAGTGTTAGGCTTGTATATATTTCTAATAAAAAATATATTGATTTTAATATTTCCCCAGGGAAATAATTCAGTATGTTTATTTATTTAGGAAATCATTGTTCATTTTTTCTTAACCTACTGATTCCTTTCCCCCAAATATACTTCTATCCTTACCACTAACCTGAAATTTCTGAATTATAAAAATTGCCTAAGCAGATGCAGTGACCTTTTTATTCTTATTAAAAAAATAATTTAAGCCTTAGCCCCTGTTACTGATTTTGACATTAAATTATTACTTTATTTGATCTTTATTTGGATGATTAGGTGACAATGTTCAACTATGGATACAAGTTAAATTCAGTATTTATAAAATTATTTGAAGTTGTCCCTTTCTGGTCAGGAAAGAGCTATGGCTGTAAAGGATCACAATAATTCTCATCCTTTTAGTATTTTTTGCTTTCTTTTATAAAAATACATAATATGACATTTGGACGAAAATCCGTGTTATATAGTGTTAAATCATGGAATTATAAGTATACTAATTTACATTGAAGGAAGTACTGAAGCCCAGTGAGTTGAAGACATTTAATTGATTCTTCTTCCCCAATCCCAGGAGAAACATCTGAAGAGGCTGATACTGAGATGCCCAAAGTTTATGAGCCAGTTGAGTCTTTTGATCATCTAAAGGAGCGTTTGAATATGTTCCTGCAGCTCTATAATGAGAGTGTCCGTGGTGCTGGCATGGATTTGGTGTTCTTTGAGGATGCGATGGTCCACTTAGTCAAGGTCAGTGGCCACACCCCTCAGTGCCTCCCCAAAGTGTCAGACCGTTGGTTTCACACCAGAATTTCCCCCTCCTCTTTCATTTTCATCTCCTAGGAGAATTTTTAGTTTAAAAATAAACTCAGTGCTACATTCCAATTTAATTTCTAAACTGAATGTAATATATCACACATCTAGGCTTAAAATCAGAGCATGTGTACTTCAAATGTGTGATGTGATAATTTTATTCACTGTTGCTGCTGTATAGCTTCCAGCTCAATATTTTCACTACATAGAATCGATGTGGTTGACATCTGAGTTCAAAGCACAAGCAAAAATTCTGATTACTTTTTGCATCATGCAAAAGATAACTATAAAAAAATAGTGCAAAACTTTTGAAGATATTATGTTAAGCAAGATAAGCCAGTCACAAAAAGATAGTTACTGAATGATTCCAATTAAATGAGATACCTAGGGTAGTCAACTTCATAGGGACGAAAAGAAGAAAAGTGGATGCCAGGGACTGAGTGGAAGAGAGAATTGGCTGTGTTTCATGGTATAACTTCATTTTGGAAGATAAAAATGGTTTTGAGTACATTCAACAATGTGAATGAATGCACTTACTGCCATTAAACTATACCCTTAAAAATGGTTAAGATAAGTTTTATGTTAGATGTATTTCAACCCAGTTAGAAATAATAATTTAAAGATGTGGCATAAATAGTTAACTTCCAGTTGGATGAAAATTCTGTTGGAATGAAATCCAAAAAGAAAATAGTTTCTTTTCTACTTTGCTATGTTAGTCATTGAAGTATTCATTCATAATATAGTTGATCCTCTAAGGTTGAAAATGAAATATGTTATTCACTTGATAATTTATATGACTATGAAGACAATGACATTTAAAATTAGTTGCTGATATGCTCATGTTATTTACATGAATTACTTTTTTAGACTATGTCCTTTTATTCAGAAAGAAGACAACTAAAGGCTTTCTTCCATTACTTAGATTTAAACATGAGGTATGATCTCATAATTATAAACTATCCCCTCTAATTATCACTGAATCTTAGAAATGGAAAGGATTATAAGGATTATCTTGTTAACCCTCCCCCTGAAAATGGAAGAGTGGGAGAAAGGAATTTCTGCAAGGCTGGAATAAGTCTGGGAGAGGGAGGAAGATAGAAAGTTTGTTCTGGATCTCCCCAGCATGAGGCATATAGTTTGAAAACTCTAAATTCTCCAGAACTTGAGACATTTATACTGGATTATATATGCAAATGTTCTTTAAAAGCGAAATAGAAATAACATTTTGAAATTAGCTCCTAATTAATAGTTGACTAAGAGTTATGTGTTTCAGGAAGCATAGATAGTCTGCCAGATTAATGATGAAAAGGAAGAAGAAACTAAAGAAAAAACATTTTGTGAATAAATAATATCAAGACCACTTCATGACTAAGTACCTACCGGAGACAGAATCGGATTGGCCTGGATTTCATACTTGCTCAAATTGAAGATGAGGTTATTTATGTTAGACTCATGTTTGAGGAAGTTCCCCAGAAATGCCTTTTTTTCCCCATGTTTCACAGCATAGATGATGACTGGTGAGCATTTCTTCACTTTGGGCATGACATTCAAGACCTGGGTGGATCAGCACAGGTTTCCTCGACTGGTTTTTCCTCACTCTCAGAGCCGTTAGTGTGTCTGTTCCGGAATTGGCTAAAGAATTCATGACTGGATTTTGAGCTTAAAGACTACAATTTTCACTGTCTTCTAGAATGACCATCTCTTCTACACTCTTCTTTTCTGTCAAAAATACATCCAAAATTCTGTCATACTGATGAGAGTCTTGAAATATGTGACCTAGTAATAAGACATGTTAGAAACCAAGAGACAGAATTTAAGATAAAATTTCAACAAAACAGGAAGTGATATGAGACCAAGCATATTTCTTTTTTCTTTCTTTCTTTCTTTCTTTCTTTCTTTCTTTCTTTCTTTCTTTCTTTCTTTCTTTCTTTCTCTCTTTCTTTCTTTCTTTCATACTTTCTTCCTTCCTTCCTTCCTTCCTTCCTTCCTTCCTTCCTTCCTTCCTTCCTTCCTTCCTTCCTTCCTTCCTTCCTTTCTTCCTTTCTTTCTTTCTTTCAAATATATTTCATTGATTTTTTTTTTTTTTTTACAAAGAGGAAGGGAGAGGGATAGAAAGTTAGAAACATCGATGAGAGAGAAACATCGATCAGCTGCCTCCTGCACACCCCTGACTGAGGATGTGCCTGCAACCAAGGTGCATGCCCTTGATCGGATTTCGAACCCCGGACCTTTCAGTCTACAGGCAAACACTCTATCCACTGAGCCAAACCATTTTCAGCCAAGCATATTTCTTAATTCATTCCGTAATTAAAAGAAGCATCTTCTTTTAAAACAGATATTTCTGTGGTATCTCTTGTGTCTTTGGTTAATGTTCAAGCCCCGGTAGGTACATTATTTATGATCTGGCACCTGCCTCACACTCCAGTTGCATCCGTCATGCTCTGCTTGGCGTGTAATCCAGAAAAAAAACTTCTTATGATGAAACACAGCCCGATTGCAGGACATCTCACCAATACTGCACGCCCAGCGGGTGCTGCCTCGTGCACATGGATCTTTCTGTGTGTCCTTCTTTCCTGCGGGATGATAAGTTCCATGCGGGCGGGCATCCAATTTATTCGCCTCGGCGTTCCCTGGCTGGGGGACTGCTGAGACAGGCACACTTGAGCTGCTTGATAAATAGGTTTGGAACTGAACCAAGTCTCCAAGAGAGCCCGATCTCACAGGTTCTCACAACAGAGACAGGAAAATGGTTTTCATTTCCCGGGGCTCACCCTGAATTGGGGGAAATCATTCACAAGCCAAGAACAGTCAATATGAATAGAACATAGATTATTCCTGAATTCTGAGAAAGGATGTTTAACAAAACCTTGGCAGAGTGCAGAGCCTGGGTTTCTCCAGGAAGCCTCCCCAGCCACAGGGAAGTGACTCCTTCTTAGCCCCAACCCACTGTCTAGAGAAAAGGGGGTATTACTATAATACCCCAAGCTTTACCTGCAGTTAGGAGGGAAAGATCATTATCACACAAAGTGAAGAATGCATCAAAGAGAATTCTGCACTGAATTCCCTCGAGGTAGGATTGGAGGCCTGATGGGGTAAGTAGTTCATTCAATATCAGTAAAAGCCAAAGAAATAGGGGCTTTTTACCACAGCGGGGACTTGGGATGGTCTGAGGCTACTCACTGGAATAGAGTGGACTTCTGGTCGGTAAACCCATAGGCACTTCTTGGTAGATATCTTAGGTATCGCTGTCTTGGCCAAATAATAAGGAGAGTGTTTATGCTTATTTTCTTCTTTAAAAAGAAATTATGTATCTATTCCATATTTGGGGAATTTTCTTCTCTTCCATGTAAACTGTCATGTTTCAGATATGGAGGATATTCTAATCAATTGTGGGATCTGTGTTCCAAAGGTACATATTTTGAAAATTTTTTTGCTTGTTTTTTTTTTCCCCTATCCTACTGCAGTAGGTTTAGCAAATTAAAGGAAACCTTTAAGTCTTCTTTGTTTCTGTTCTTGAAGATCCAGAGCAAGCCAGTCTTGGCTGACTACTGACTTATCTATAAATGGTCTTTTTCAAGTTTCCTAAAGGCACACACCATATTCCTCACTATGTTCAATATTACTAAACACTGTTCTGTTTCAGTAATGCCCTTGTTCCTCCAACTATTTTCCCTGTCCATTCTGATCCTAAAATATACACAAATTCCACAATGCTATGTAGAATAAATAGGAAAAAATGGAATATTTACATGTTGGGTAATATATGCTTTTTCTGTTCCATCTTCTAGATCTCACGCATCATTCGCACTCCCCGGGGAAATGCCCTCTTAGTCGGGGTTGGTGGATCGGGAAAGCAGAGCCTGACAAGGTTGGCTTCGTTCATTGCGGGCTATACGTTCTTCCAGATCACGCTGACAAGGTATCAAAGTTTAACTTGAATTAACTGTAGTGGATTTGATAAACAGTTCTCAGAGGCCACCTGAAGTTAAGAATGCATTTTACTTATACATAAAAGAGATCACAATAGTTTTTCTTCTTCGGTGTTGACTTATCATCTTTCCATTTCAACTTCTGTTATGAACTGTGAAGATTTCACATTAATAACTTGCTTTTGAAACATTTCCGCATCTCATTTCGGCGAATAGCTGGCTTTGTCTTTATGTTATGCATGATGTGGGTATTATGTGTATTCCTTTTGGTGCATCTCAGAGGAAATTTATCCCTACTAAATGTTAATTCAGATTTCAAGAATGTTAACAAACTGGAAAAATAGATGAAAAATGATACAAGTTTACTTATTCAGATATTCAGAAATATTTATTGAATACCACCTATGCGTCAGGCACTGGCAAGGTACTGAGGAGTACATGGTAAGCAAGGTAAACCTGACCTGTGTTATCACGCAGTTTACAGTAATTCAAAGTGGACAGACAGCTGAGCAACTCAATTGATATATATGATACAGAGGTGCTATCCATGATAAGGAAATAAATGCAGACTAGGTGTTGTTGAAACAGGGGGAGGACTCCTAACCTACTCTAAGCGATGCTTAGAAAAGGCTTCCTGGAGGAAGACATGTTTCAACTAAGACCTGAATATGAGTCAAAATTATCCCAGAGAAGATGGGCAGTAAAGAATGTTCCAGGCAAAAGAATCAGCACATGTGAAGTCACGTCCAAGACCCTGTGAGAAGTTAAATATAGCTGTGTGTGTACGGCATATATACTAGTAGTCTAAAGGACACATGTCAGTTATAAGATGGGGAAAGGAAGAGAAATGGAGTCCTTTGAAAGTGTCCTATGGATTTGGACTTCATCCTGGAGCAATAGGAAACCATTAATGAGTTAACCACTGGGGGAAACATGTCAGCTTTGTATATACAGTACAGAAACTAGGTGGAAGGAGCTAACCCAGAACAGTTACAAGGTTGTCCAGGGATCTAGGCAAGAGAGATGATGGTGCAGTGATGGTAGCAGTGAGAAAGAAAGGAGGACAGACATATTCAAGAGATCAGTAGGAAGCTGAGCTTTTGGATTTGGTCTATCCTGGTTCTGTCTTGGAAAACTCGGTAAATGGTACTGCTCTTCATCAAGATGGGGAACCCAGGAAGGTTGTCATCAGATATATATATGATATACAGTGGTATCTCGAGATACAAGTTTAATTCATTCTGTAACCTTGAGGCGTGGGAAACTATGAGACGCTCGAGTCGTGGTAAACTGGTGGGTTGTGTGCAGCCAGCCGATCCGCACCATTACTCCTATCTCAAATGTTGCTCGTATTTCAAAGCAAAAATCGCTCACTCAACGGCTCGTATCTCAAAAATCTCATATATTAGGGCACTTGTATCTCGAGGTACCGCTGTATATGTGTAGTACAGAGAGAATTGTGAAGAGGAAAGTCAACCTGAAGAGATAAGCAGGGGTAATGCAGAGACACTAAACAGAATTTTAGGGTTAATCAAGATGAGAAGCAGCAGGGCAGTTTGGGAATTTTAGTTGAGTTAAAAATGATTCGAGTTTAATTTCTGGGTATAGGAGCAGAAAGTCTTGCCTATTGGACATTGATGTAGAGCCGTGGCTTGGCACAATAGAAAAAGCATTTAGCTGACTTGTCTCATTGATGGAATGCCATAGATACATGCACAAACTACTTTAATCTTTAAAAGCACTTTACAGGTTAGCCTCTTTTAGAGCTGAGACTCCAAGAGGCAACGTCTTTCCAGAAATCCCAGATCTACTTGGGAATTGACTACAATATTACTTGTTTTTGGTCTGTCCTGACTTTCACTGCACCCACTGCCACAGTAAAATATCTTACGACTCCCCTCTTCATGAAAAATTATTTCCTCTGCATGTCATCCGAGGAACGCTCTATTACTGATATAAAGGGGATGAAGGTCTCCTTGCTTTCTCATAATCTTCAAGAGATCATCCTCCTGCTAAGCCTTTGCATGACCATATGGCCAAAGGTCAAGGAGCAAGAGCTTCAGGTTTGGAAAGCAGGGCCATTTGGTTGTGCATGACTCAGGTTAAATTATTTGACCCTCTTGATCCAGGAGACTGAGCTGAAAGTTTTCATAGAGCATGAGAAGTTAGGGCAAGATATTTTCCTTTGTCTTTTTTTTTTTTCAAGGGGGAACTGTGTTTTTAAAAATTTGAATCGCTCAGATCTCACTTCTCCAGAAGTCTTTTAAAAATATTGCTGGGTGATAGTGTTACTTCTGGTTCTAGGGTTTAGGTTATAGAGGTTAAAAAAAGCACAGCAGATAGAAGTTAAATGTTCAGTAGCTTTAAAAACATCAGAAGGCCATTTGTTCTTTTGCTTTGAACATAGAGTTTATTTAACGGCACAGAATTCAAATAATAATTTAGTAAGTGTGAGTCTCCAGGGCTGGAAGTATCTTTATTTTCACTTTTGGTGCTAATGGGCTACTCTGTAGTGGGACCTCTCTAACATTTCATGATTGCAAGCTAATTTTCACTGAAGTATTGCTTTTGACAGTGAAATATTTATATTGGAATATTTTATAATGTTTCTACCTATCCTACTACAGTGTACTGATTGCTTAGCAAACCCTTTTATATGGGGTCCAAAGATGCATCGAGAATAATTGTGTTGGGGATGAGAAGGACACTGTTTGTAAAAGGGCATCTCCCTCATCCCATATAATGAAAGCTTGAAATGATTTACTTTAGTTTAATTTGTGAGGTATCTTCTAAAATATCATTGCAGATGGTGCTTAGTAAATATTCCAACTTGTCTCTTCTATTGTTATTACCAAAAATATTTTCAGAAGGAAACATAAACACATCCAGGTGACACCTAGTTGTGGTAAACATTACATTTTTGTTCCAGGTTTACTTTTCACTTTAGATCTCTCTTTTTTTTGTGTGTGTAGAACAGTAATTATAATACTTCACAAAATGTGGAGTTTTAAAAATCAAGTTCATCTTTGCAAGTCAGTGTGTTACTTGATGTTAATTAGGCTTATTGTGATTATTTCACATTATATGTATACAAGTATTTTGTTGTACACCTGAGATTAGTATAATGTGTACATCAATTATACCTCATAAAAAATAGTTCTTGACTTTAGTAAACAGCAAAGTACTCAGACTTTACCAAGATGCTGTACTTCTATTACTCCCAAAAGGAATAGCTATTAGAAACTGAAAGAAAAATTTAAAAATCAATTTAATCTTTGTAAGTATAATGAACCAGTACCATTCACTTACATTTAAATATCCATCTGATGCAACAATATCAGCATTATTTGCTTAATTAAATGGTATAAAGCATCGTTTTAAGGATCTTTCCTTCACATCAAAATAATTTAGCTAATGACACAATGACACAATGACAATATTTTCTTAGATCCTACAACACATCAAATCTGATGGAAGACCTGAAGATTTTGTATAGAACAGCCGGTCAGCAAGGCAAAGGAATCACTTTCATTTTCACGGACAGTGAGATTAAGGATGAGTCATTTTTGGAATATATGAACAATGTTTTATCATCGGGTGAGGTAGGAGTTCATTTATTGTTCATGTATTTTGTCTCTTCA
Source organism: Lasiurus borealis (assembly GCA_004026805.1). Classification (NCBI taxonomy): domain Eukaryota; kingdom Metazoa; phylum Chordata; class Mammalia; order Chiroptera; family Vespertilionidae; genus Lasiurus; species Lasiurus borealis. The sequence goes on along the minus strand of PVJN01004038.1, from coordinate 25,398 downwards.
GATTCCCTCCAACTTTAGTGCTGTCTGTATTTCCTTGGATGAGAGTTTTGAATAAGTACTATGATTGGGGATTAGGTGATCATTATAAAGAATGGCCTTTTCTATTGGGTTTTTGGAGAATAAAACTCCCAAAATGTGGAGATATCCATTTAAAACCTCAGTGAGTGCTCCAAGTGAAAAAATGAAACAAACAAACAAACAAACAAACAACAGAAGAGGGAGGTTATAAGGACAGGCTATGACTTTGTAGTTAATAATAGAATCACTCGTGTGTTTAAAAAGTGGTGTAGCTCATCTTGAAGGCTGTTGGTTAATTTTGTAAAGGCGAGTCAGGAATAGAGAAAGGGAGTGGACTGATAATTCTCAGGGGGAAAGGGGTGAAGGGTGTACAGGGAGAGACTGGACAAAAATCATACACCTATGGAGGAGGTCAATGGGAGGGAACTAAGGGCAGAGGGAGGGGTAGAGGGGTGCTATGGAGGGGAAAAAAGAGAAACAAATGTAATAATCTGAATAATAAAGATTTAATTTAAAAAAAAAGAATATACGTACCTGGAAGAAAGACATTATACAAATCGAGCTACCTGTTTCCGTCTGTTTTCAGAGGTCTGAACTGAATTGGAATGCCTGCACTTTTTTCAGGTCTCCAACCTGTTTGCTTGGGATGAAGTTGATGAAATTAACAGCGATCTCATCTCCGTCATGAAAAGAGAACACCCCAGACGCCCTCCGACCAACGAGAACCTGTACGAGTATTTCATGAGTCGGGTCCGGCAGAACCTCCACGTCGCGCTCTGCTTTTCGCCGGTGGGGGAGAAATTCCGAAACCGCGCTTTGAAGTTCCCTGCCCTGATTTCAGGATGCACCGTGGACTGGTTCAGCCGGTGGCCGAAGGACGCCTTAATTGCTGGTCAGTGTGGTGGCAAGTCTCACATCGGAGTGTCTGGCTTACAGTGTTTGCTTGTTCGCATTCTGTGCTGTGTGCTGTCATTGTACTGGGTTGAGTCAAAAAGTCACTGTGTCCATGGTGAGAGGACACATTTTCTACTTTTTCCCAAAGCATGGTTGTCAGAGAACGAGATTGATGGCCAGCCTGTACCTCCTTGGTGTTCTAGTTCTGTCACTATGTCTCAAGTGGGTCGCTGGCAGGTCTGGAATGTCACAGGAAGTCACTGAGATTATTTTTTTTTAAATATTTTTTTTATTGATTTTTTACAGAGAGGAAGGGAGAGAGATAGAAAATCAGAAACATCTATGAGAGAGAGACATGGATCAGCCGCCTCCTGCACGCCCCACAGTGGAGATGTGCCCGCAAGCAAGGTACATGCCCCCAACCAGAATCGAACCTGGGACCTTTCAGTCCGCAAGCCGACGCTCTATCCTCTGAGCCAAACTGGTCTCGGCGCCACTGAGATTCTTAATTCTTAATAGCATTTCTATTCCTTCATCGGTGGATTGGCCAACCTATGAGTATTTTAAGCCACGTGTCTCTTGGATGTTTTCTTTTCGTAGTTGCAGTGCTGGCACTCAAACCGGAAGTCATTACCCAGCAATCCTCTGATGGTGTCTGTCCTTAGAAAGGATGATAACCAGAATGTTCTGTGGCTGGGGTCCCTGCTGCTGCTGCTTCTGTCTAGTCGTCCATCCTATGGGACATTAATGCTTCTCTTGCTCTGTGAATGGATTCAACAGAAAAGTAGGAAAGGAGACATTAGAGAGCGCTCATTTAGTTCAAGGTCTTTCCCAGCTTTTGATGAGACATTATCTGTGGAGATTTTAGGTGGTGGAGATACTTCGGTTTCACCTCTGACCCTGATTCAGTGACAGTGGCTGTCAAACTTTTTCTCTGCTTATTGTATTTTAATATTAATTAAGAAGTGTCTTCTTTCCCAGGAAAACCTCACAGGTAGAAGGTAAAACAGTGAAAAGTGGAAAGGAGGAAGCATTTTGGAGCCTCCTCTTTTATCACCCTCAACCCCCTGCACTCCTGCCTCCCACACCTGCTCCCCAGCTCTGTGGTACCCAGTGAGAGAATGACTCATTAGCATGTCTCCTGTCCTTTACAGAAGGGGAAACGGGGAATGATGAGCTGAGGGACTTGCCAGAGGCATAAGAAAACAGTAGCATCAGTATTCTGGCTAGAAACAACATATGTATTTTAAACAAACTTATCCACTGGGGAAGTTTTGTTCTTAGGATACTACTACTGAAAACTATGGGTTTTCCGATGTGTGATTTCAATATATTTAAAGGACAGTGGTACAGTTTTCTCTTTTGTCAGTTAAGGGTTGAGAAAAGCCCAGTGAGGTAAAGTTTAAGTCCCATTAAAATGTGAATACAGCTAAGTGTAAACTTAAAAATTCCTTGAAGTCGGAATGAATGCAGTGCACAAAATGACAGTATTTAAGAACTATGCTATATTAGAGTTTACTGTGAAATGTAATCATTAGTATGCAAGTACTTTGTAAACTATCATGTAAATTACTGTTATTAACAAAAATTATTTCAGACGACAATCACAATAATATGCTGTAATTAAGATTATTTAATTTAAATATGGAGTCCTTTCTGCCAAGTGCCTGTTTTGATCACCCCTTCTTTCACAAGACAGAGGTCTTATTGATTCTACCTTCGTTTATTTCTTTCAAACCTGTCCCATACTTTTAAATCTCATGACATCAACCCAAGCCAAGATTACATGGAGACAGGGAAACTTACATTTTTGTGTCCTCAGTTCCTTGCAAGTGTTCTGACCTTCATGCATGCATCTATTTATTCACTTATTCAGAACATATTTATTGAGTGTATTGAGCCAGGCACATTGGAGGGCAAGACAGACTTGTTTCTTCACTCCAGATTCTCCTCCCAGCATGCTCATGCACAGCCTCTGACATAATATGCCTCATCGATTTTATCTCCAGTGTGGTCTCTCCTCTGGCTTGAAATCAGTGCACTTCACTGCCTGCTTGACGCATGCTCATGGATGTTTCACAGGATCCTTAATATGTTTGAAAAGGAACTGGTTCTCTGGCCTCTATCTCTCAGGAGGTCCCATCATCGTCCCTCACACTGCAATCAGAGATCTCTTGTCTTTAGCACCTCTCACCCTTTGACTCTCAGGTCTATTCCATCATCAAGTCAAGTCAACTTTATCTTCTAAATATTGGTGGATTCTATTCAACTCTTCCTCCTTCCCTAACACCCGAAACCAAGCCATCACTGTCACTCACCTGGAAAACCCAAATAGCTTTCTAATGGCCTCTCCTCCTCTTTCACCTGCCTCCCATCCATCTCACATTGATAGATAGACTCTGTTACTTGCATAGATGTAGGTACCGCTCCTCAATGACCACATTAATTTACTGATCAGTTACTATAGGTGAAAAGATACCACTTCTTTTTCTTTGCCAACGATCACCTGATAGGTTTATTCATTTTATTCCTTCTTTTTATTTTAATTTTTATTGGCTGTATTTCTATTTGTAACTCTTATGTATCTTATTCAATATTTTAAGTATTTTTTAAAGCAAATCCATAGCCATCTTTTCTAAGATTCATAAAAATGGTTATGATAAGATTTAACTGCATTAGATGAAACCCTTTAAAGTTCCTCTTCTTTTATTCCATGGCACCACACAGTGGTGGGTATGTAGTAGGCACTTAATATGTATGTGGCGATTGATTAGCTCTGACTTTGTGGCCTGTTCTTATAACAGGAAATGCTCACTGAGAACCGGCGCTGGGTTTGGCACTGTTGGGAAGATAAAAGTGAGCTACGGGAGGTTTTACCCAAACATTTTTAAGTGGTGCTGCAAGTTGGAATTGACTGCAAATGACTAGCTGCTACATTTAAGAACAAATTGACCCAGGAATCAAAATAAAATTTAGTGGTGAACATTCCACGTGCCAAATGCAGTCAGAGTGTGAGGGAATCAAAGGTTCGACAGGTTCTGAGTAAAAAAAATAAATGAGATTGTTAAATGTGAGTGCCAGGTGGGCACTGATTTCTGAGTTATTTGTAGCACTTTTGTCCTTTTTTAAGAATATATTTTATTTATTTTTTACAGAGAGGAAGGGAGAGGGATAGAGAGTTAGAAACATTGATGAGAGAGGCATCAATCAGCTGCCTCTTGCATGCCACCTACTGGGGATGTGCCCGCAACCAGGATACATGCCCTTGATCGGGATCGAACCTGGGACCGTTCAGTCCACAGACCGACGCTCTATCCACTGAGCCAAACCGGTTTCGGCAGCACTTTTGTCCTTATGTAAACCATACAACAGGCTGGCTGATGACTAGAAGCTGCAGCTGTGTAGAAGAGACTTCTTTGCATAAGTACCAGAAAACAAAGTATGATGATAGACGCAAAGTCTGCGATAGTTTTGTACATGAAAGGGAAAATAAAATTATTGATGTCATAGGCCTGGGACCAAAAACGCTGACTTATATCTACTTGGTTTTAGGGCTAAAAGTGGTATGGAGTCCTAAGAAATAACGATGTCTTTAAAAAATAGCCAGTTAACTATTTCCATGGTAAGTCATGTTCATATTTCACATGCTGTCATCTCTCTTCTTTCTTTCTAGTGTCTGAACATTTCCTCTCTTCCTATGATATTGACTGCAGTCTGGAAACTAAGAAGAAAGTGGTCCAGTGCATGGGCTCCTTCCAGGATGGGGTAGCTGAGAAGTGTGTTGATTATTTCCAGAGATTCCGACGTTCTACCCATGTGACTCCCAAGTCATACCTGTCCTTCATTCAGGGTTACAAGTTCATATACAGAGAGAAGCATGTGGAAGTGCAAACTCTGGCTAACAGGTAAGCATGAAGTTCAAGTACGGAGTTATTTTACATCAGTCACTCTCAACGAGGGTGAATTTACTCCTGGTGGGCATTTTTGTTGGTTAAAACTCCAGTGATGGGAGCGTGGAGCAGTACTCCTGGCATCAAATAAGTGGAGGACAGGGCTACTGCGAGACATCCTTCAGTGCCCGGGACAGCCTCTACATCAGAGAATTGTTCAGCCTCAAGTGCCAACAGTGCCAGAGTTGAGAAGCCCTTCTATCAAGCCGATTCAAAGGATTATGGCTGCAAAGGGCTTTATTCTTGCCCAATAGGATAACATGTTACCGTGTGTTTGTGTGGCCTACCACTTTGTCTAATATGGATGACATAATTATAGAAATATTAGACCTGGAAGGAAGCCGAGGACCTTGGCATCCCCTCCCCTCTTTGCTATCCTTTCTGAGTATCTAGGATACTCTGTTTGCTGCTTATATTCATTGTATATAAGTGGTACCTACTTCGCTGAAGTTTGTTCCAATTTCATTCTCTACCCTACTCTTCTCTGACCACTTACGTCTTCTGCCTGAATCTGGACAAAATCAGCCAGGGTTGTTACATGAGGAACACCTGGGTGAGTGATTAGACTAAATAAGTCTTTAAGATGCATTAATTCAGGCTCTGGCAGGTAGCTAGTTCCTTCACAATGTTGTTCTGATGATTTTAAATTCATTTCCCCTCTTGATCATAAATCTTTCTGCTTTTAACCTCTTTGGTCTCTTTCTTTTTTAAAAAAAGATAAATTTTTATTGATTTGAGAGAAGAAGGGAGAGGGAGTGAGAGAAATAGAAACATCAATGATGAGAAAAAAAAATTATTAATTGGCTACTCCCTGTGCATCCCTATTGGAGATTGAGCCCACAGCCTGGGCACATGCCTTTGACTGGAATCAAACCCTGGACTTTTCCGTTCACAGGCTGACGCTTTTTCCACTGAGCCAACCTAGCTAGGGCTCATTGGTCTCTTTCAAAAAGTGGAAGTAATTGATTTTTCTTGATTCAGTTAGGCCTTCAAACATTTGAAGTCTATTGTCACTTAGCTAAACTTCATTAAACATGTTTTCTGCAGGATACAAATGCTAGATCCACTGATGCTCCTTATGTTAGGCATGATATTTTTTAAAAAATATATTTTATTGATTTCAGAGAGGAAGGGAGTGGGAAAGATAGAAACATCAATAATGAAGATAGAATCATTGATTGGCTGCCTCCTGTAGGTCCCCTATTGGGGATCTAGTCTGCAACTAGGGCATGTGCCCGGACTGGAAATTGAACTATGCTCAACCATTGAGCAACACTGGCCTGGCATACAGAATATTTTTAGCAGGCTCTCTCTTCCCACACACAATCTGTGGAAAAGACACCAATGTCTTTAGGCTGGAATCCAGCCTGGACCCATCCCTTTCTATCAAGCTCTGCTGGATTTGCTGTTTGTGTGTATACTCAGTTTTTAAATATGGCCATTACTATCTATAATGTGGAACACTTGGAAAATGTGGCCAGTTACCACAAAATTAACATTGCTTCCTTGGATTTTCAATCTCAGAATGAATACTGGGTTGCAAAAGCTAAAAGAAGCTTCGGAGTCTGTTGCAGCTCTGAGCAAAGAACTGGAACTGAAAGAGAAGGAGCTACAAGTGGCAAACTATAAAGCCGACACGGTGGGTGGACATTCACATGTGTACCGCATTTATTTTGAATTCACAGTTCACAAATGTTAATTTTATAATTTTAATGTTAATTTTATATGTGTATATATATATATATATATATATATATATATACATATACTGGAGTATATAAATGTTAATTTTATATATATATATATATATATATATATATATATATATATACACACATACACACACACACACACACACTGGAGTGGGTCTGTAAGCCATAAGTTTTTCTGTGTTTATTCATGAATTATATATATATATATATATATATATATATATATATATATATATTATATATGTGTGTGTGTGTGTGTGTGTGTATATATATATTCGCTAAGTTATAGCCACAAAAATGAAAAATACTTATTTCCATTACCATAGAATACTCTTAGTTTTCTGTATGAAACATTGTATAGTGGACAAAATCAAGAAACCAAGGCAAAAATGTGCCCGTTCAGCTGGGTCTAATTTTTGACGAGGCTCTTTTGTTTGTCTGTTCTATACTGAATTAGGTTTTAAAAGAAGTGACGATGAAGGCACAGGCTGCGGAAAAGGTGAAGGCTGAGGTCCAGAAGGTAAAGGACAAAGCACAGGCCATTGTAGACGGCATCTCTAAGGACAAAGCCATCGCGGAAGAGAAACTGGAGGCAGCCAAACCGGCGTTAGAAGAAGCAGAGGCAGCCCTGCAGGTAAACGTGTGATGTACCAGATGTCACGCGTCGGGCAGAGGAGAACTAAGAAAAGATGAGTAACAACAGCAAGTGCTTCAGACCAAAGTGCTCTCCACAGGATCAACTTCAAGCGCTATTTTTCGCTTGGAGAGGTTACTAGCTCTTTATATATTTGCGCTACTTCCCATCTCATTTCCTCACTCCTGATTGATGGATGGGCAGTGCCATATCATGGCAGTCAAGAGTACTCGGTTCTCATGTTCATTGTCACCAATAAGCGATGTGACATTTGGAAAGACACATAAAATTGCTAAAATGCCACTTCCTCACTTATTTCTTGAGGACACTGGAGTGGGTCGGTAAGCAATAACATTTTCTGAGTTTATGAATTATCCATATGGCAAACTACTGATCTAAAGGAGCTCATTAATGTCAGAGTTTGAACAGGCTTCCAACACAAATATTGATGCAATTGTGTGGCAATAACAAACAGTGCGATTAGAAAGGAGGTTGGATTGTGAGTAAATATGATGAACTAGAACCGTGGTCAGCAAACTGTGGCTCGCGAGCCACATGCGGCTCTTTGGCCCCTAGAGTGTGGCTCTTCCACAAAATACCACGGCCTGGGCGAGTCTGTTTTGAAGAAGTGGCATTAGAAGAAGTTTAAGTTTAAAAAATTTGGCTCTCAAAAGAAATTCCAATCGTGTACTGTTGATATTTGGCTCTATTGAATAATGAGTTTGCCAGCCACTGAACTATACTATACCCTAAAGGGCTGGTCCAGTTTTGAAGTCTCAATTTAAGATTTTGGGGAGCTCAACTTAATATTGCTTTTATTTCAACCTTAACTCATTTACTGTCTTATGTTATTGATTCTTGGCCTAAAAACCTGCTGCACAGAGGGAAAAGTTACTGATGTGTCTACTGCTAATTCAAGTTACATAACCTCAACTGAGTATGCATCATTATTTGATAATGTAATTATTACTTTTTTTTACAAGATTCTTAGTACACTTCTGGATATTTTTGATCCAAGTTAACTCTTTAAGCTTTCTGATATATGAATCAGTATTGCCTTCTCTTTTATCTCTCCAACTTCTCACATTGCACTTCTATGGGACATGTCTTTCCTTGCTGCTTCACTGTTCCACCATGCACTGTCTTCCTTAGACCTTGAAGTCCTCCAGGGTCTCCAGCCTTTCACATTAGTGGGCACCTCATCTTTCCTCTTGTTGAGGTCTGACTGACATGCAAAAGGCTGTACATATTTAATGTGTACAAATTGATGAGTTTGGGGACAAGTATACACCTGTGAAACCATCAACAACACAAGGCCATGGAGATACCTATCACCTCCCAATGTTTCCTCCTCTTCCCTTTAGTATTAATATTATTTATGGTAAAAATATAACTTAAGATCTATGCTCTTAACAAATTTTAGTTATATAAAACAATATTGTTAACTATAGGCATTATGCTGTTTACATCTCTAGAATTTATTTTGCATGACTGAAACTTTGTACTCTTTGACCATCACCTCCTCATTTCTCCTTCCCTTCAGCAACTACCATTTTACTCTCTGCTTCTATGAGTCTATTTTAGATTCTACATATAAATGAGATCATATAGTACTTATCTTTATGTGTTTAACTTTTTTCACTTACCATAATGTACTGTAGATCCATCCATGTCATGAGTGAATTTCTTTCTCTTTTTTAAGGCTGAATTATATTTATTATAATTCAAAACATTTTCTTTATCCATTTATCTATCGGTGGACGTTCAGATTGCTTCCGTATCTATTGTGAATAATGCTGCAGTGAATATGGATGAAGATATCTCTTTGAGGATGAGATCTCAATCTTTATCCTCTCCCTGCATCCCCTTTTAGGCATCTGAGCATCTCTGGAAGTGTCTGATCAACTGAGAGAAGACAATGACAGTGTAAAGAAACTTCCAAGCCTTTATTGAGCTCATAATTTCTAATGGCATCATAGGGATAGAGCATATGGCACCTCATATTTTGCTTAAAAGACTTAGCATCTCTTTTAATATTATAAAGTACTTTCCAGTATCGTCCTAAATTAGTGCGCTCTGCCACTAAATTATCCTGCATTATGTAATCATCAGTGCAGAGATGTGTGGGAACTGGGGTAAGATGATTGGGGTTTGTGCAAGATGGTGTTTTATTAATTTCTTTCATTGGTTCTGCCTCTATCTTTTTGCCTCTTTGGGAGCTTTTGAAATCTTGAAATGTGGTACTACCAGGGTATATAAAGAAACTTCCAGGTACTCTAGTTTGGTATCAGGCTATATAAATCAATACAACAAATAAAGTATCAGCAAAGAATATGTCTCTTCCTATCTCAAATGCTAATATACCTCCAGATGTTAAATAACTATTATATTGCAATGATGTATAGACATTATGTAATGGTCATCTTGCTTTTCATGCTGAAAAGAGAGGATTTCAATTCTTAGCTGAAATAGATTTAACTTCATTTATAATCTCTCCAACTTTATTTTATTCTGTTTGAAAATTCCTCTTTCTAAAGCTAAAGTAAAATGAGCATGTTCAGCTCTTAAACCTCATATAACTTTAATTTGACCCTGCATTCCCCATTGGCTGCTGTTATATTTCTCTCCTTTCTTCCATAGCCACGCATCTCAAAGAAAGATTGAACTTCCATCTTTAGTGTGTGTGTGTGTGTGTGTGTGTGTGTGTGTGTGGTTTACCGCAAATTCTTCTTCACTTCCAGCTGTCTAGCTTTCAAAATACTAGTCCATTGAAACAAATCTTTTCAAAACATAGAGTTACATTCCTGCCTATCAAGTTTAGTAGTTTTCTTCTTTTTCTTATTCCTTGGAGAAAAGATCATTAGCTTTGATGAGAAGGTCCTTGGGTATCTTCTTTGGCAGGAGGGATGCAGATGCAGATAAGATGGAAGGAAGGTTTTCAAGATCTGGAAGGAATGGATGTATACTACTTGTCTGGAGAGTGTACTCTATCTGATTTTTATATTTAATATTTGCCACTACTTATTCCAAAAAAGAGTGTATGAGATAGAGCCAGTTACTGTCAACCAGAATGGTGCTATGGGACTATTAAATAATTTGCGCCCTAAGAATCTCCGTACGGGAAATGGAATAGAACTTCTCTAACAGCTTAGTGAAATTCTTTTTGCTCAAGTTCTGTCACTTAAAGGTCAGTTTCCAGCTAAGAAACCTCTAATTATTCAATCTGTCAGCCCCGGGGGCTACCGCTAGTCTCAGTCCGCTGTGACAAGTCAGTTACTTCAGAGAGAGAGGCAGATTCTTGACCTACATAACTAATGACTCAAAAACACTGGAGTTTTCCTTGTTGAGGATCCCTGGTCTCTGGATAAGTGCTGACTATCCTTTTTTTTCTTTCTTTCAGATTACACTCTTCCGCTTTCTGACACTAAGTGGTTTGTACAGTTGTAGGGAAGTCCCAGCTCCTTATCTGATCAGCAGTGTTTCTCTCCTCATTGTCAGTCTGAATTGTAAACACGGGAACTTTGGGGGACACTGGTTTGTTTGGGATTAAATATGCATCTAGCCCCCCCTGACTGCATCGGTTTAAAAATGCTTGTTTTCCTCTGTCAGAATCGTAGCGTTTAGAGATAAAAGGCTTGTCTGCATTTTTCTCAGTCGAGACTGGATGCTCACCTCCTTTCCTCCCCCAGACCATCAAGCCTTCGGACATTGCCACGGTCCGCACGCTGGGCCGGCCCCCTCACCTCATCATGAGGATCATGGATTGCGTGCTGCTGCTGTTTCAAAGGAAAGTCAATGCCGTGAAGATTGACCCGGAAAAAAGCTGTACGATTCCTTCTTGGCAGGAATCTTTAAAACTGATGACCGCAGGGAACTTTTTACAGAACCTACAGGTTGGCCGTTTAAATTTTTATCACTTTGTAGAATTTCTTCATATATAAAATATGAGTAATTTATCATTTATATGTTTGCAACTATCTTCTCCCGCTTTCTGCCTTAGTTGCTCATTCCATTAACGGTGTGTTTTTTTTTGATAAGCAGATGTTCTTAACTTTAATGTAGTGCAGTTTTTCAATATTTTCCTTAAGTGCTCTCTGCATCTGTTTAGGACATCTTTGCCCATCTCTAAGGCAGAATAAATGCTTCTGAGTTTCATTTTCTAGGAGTTTTATTGTTTTTTTTCCTGACATATTTAGATCTTGAGACAATTAATTGGGAATACCCAACCCACATCCACTTTCCAAGTCATAACTTTAGCTCTATCTTCCATTCAGCTTTTAATTCAACATTGCCCAGTGGCTAATGTGGCTCTATTATCTTACAACAGCCATAACAGTAAGTAGCTTATGAAACTAGTGGGCCACACACACTTATCCAAGACAATTAAAATATGAGAAACTTGTGTTCAAACAGGTCTGAATGCGATTGTGTTTCATCTCACATTACATTTCTTCTGTGAAGGCTTGTTTCACTGAGTTATTTAGACACCAGTTTTTTTTCCTACTTGAAAAATATTTAATCATCCTCTTTTAGATGCTCAAACACCACTTTTAAAAGGTCCAAAGTCATTGTTTGATCAGTATTTTCTCTTGATGTAAGAAGGTATTCTCTATACGTTTCTGCTTCTATTTAAATTTTTTTATTCCTCAAAAAGATAAAAATTCTCTCATATTTTTGATAGTTCTATGATTAAAAATTAATTCATCACCCTCAAGGCCTAATGTCTAAGTCATTATCTTCACATTTCAGGCGAATTAATAGAACCTCTGTCTGAATGTATTAAGGATTTAGTTGCTGCTAAATGCTAAATATATATGTCCTTAGGCTAAATATTTCTCTGTGCATTTGTTTTCCATTGTTGATTTTACAGGTTTGTAATTTGCCTATTTAGGATTAATGACATGAACATTTTGTTGCTTCTGAAATTCTAATAACCATTTTAGTGTTCCTCACTGAAATACTTTCCTTTTCCTTGGATTGGAGAAAATTTATTTACGGTTGGTATATCTTGTCAATAGAAGACAAAGTGTATTTCAACGACTTTGTTGTCATTGCTTAGTCTGCCTTCATCTTTAAGACTTTTGCCTAATATCCTAAAATATTGACAAAATATGACATCATTCTTCCATTTCAGCGTTCAGTCGCATTGTGAGCATAATGTGAATATTTCTTCACGACGAGAAGCATTTGACTTAACTTTATGCCTTTTTGCCATAGCAATTCCCCAAAGACACAATCAATGAAGAAGTGATAGAGTTTTTGGGTCCTTATTTTGAAATGGCAGACTACAACATCGAAACCGCTAAGCGTGTCTGTGGGAATGTGGCCGGTCTTTGCTCCTGGACCAAAGCCATGGCGACCTTTTTTTCCATAAACAGAGAAGTGTTGCCTCTGAAGGTAAGCCTTAGAGCAGTGGTTCTCAACCTTCCTAGGGCCACGACCCTTGCATACAGTTCCTCATGTGGTGGTGACCCCCAACCATGAAATTTTGCTACTGTTATGCATCGTGATGTAAATATCTGCATTTTCCGATGGTCTTAGGCGACCCCTGTGAAAGGGTCATTCGACCCCCAAAGGGGTCGCGACCCACAGGTTGAGAACCGTTGCCTTAGAGGGAGAGCTGCATGATACGTGCCTGGGAGGGGCCTCTAGGTCAACTGGCTCTTTACTTTTAATACAGGAGTCTTCAGCCTTTGGTATTATTGTACTCGGGTTCATGGGGACAGGAGGTGACAGAAAGGCTGCACACAAGATGCCTCTTTCTTCTCTAATCCTGCTCCGATCAGCATGTGTGAGCCTTTAGGCACAGATGCTCTGTGAGGGAACTAAGCCCATGTGGACTGTTGGTGTTTTCTATACATTTGTCAACTTTAAAAAAAGAAAGAAAGAAAGAAACACAGAAAACTATAGCACAGAATCCCATGATAACGTCCAAGGTCTTGTGCCAGGAATTCTGTGAAAGAGACAGGGCTGACACACAGACATTGGTGGCCTTGATTTTTACCTTTTGGCCCCAGAAGCATAAAATAGGGAAAATTGCTCACTTCTATTCTAATGGATTCTCATTTTGTGCTTGCGAACATTTATATCAAGTTCACGTGGAGATTTGGTCTTGACTTAACACAATTTGGAAAGACCCTAAGGATGGAACGAAGAGCAGGTATCACCAGGAGGCATAACTGAGTGTTCTCGGTCTCTGAAGTGCGGGGTGATTCGTTTGCTGCCACCTCACACGTCCTGTGTCCTGTACAGGCCAACCTGGTGGTGCAGGAGAACCGCTATGGCGTGGCCATGCAGGACCTGCAGAAGGCCCAGGCGGAGCTGGACGACAAGCAGGCCGAGCTTGATGTGGTGCAGGCTGAGTACGAACAGGCCATGAAGGAAAAGCAGGTAACTGGCCTCTGGCACGGGAGGGACTGTCACCCTACTCCACTGTGGCAATCCTTCCTTCCTTTCTTCCTTCCTTCCTTCCTTCCTTCCTCTTTCCTTCCTTCCTTCCTTCCTTCCTTCCTTCCTTCCTTCCTTCCTTCCTTCCTTCCTTCCTCTTTCCTTCCTTCCTTTCTTCCTTCCTTCCTTCCTTCCTTCCTTCCTTCCTTCCTTCCTTCCTTCCTTCCTTCCTTCCTTTTAAATATATTTTTATTGATTTTTCACAGAGAGGAAGGGAGAGGGATAGACAGTTAGAAACATCGATGAGAGAGAGACATTGATCAGCTGCCTCCTGCACGCTCCCTACTGGGGATGTGCCCGCAACTAAGGTACATGCCCTTGATTGGAATTGAACCTGGGATCTTTCAGTCCACAGGCTAACGCTCTATCCACTGAGCCAAACCGGTTTTGGCCTTCATTCCTTTCTTGCTTTCTCTCTGTAGAGGTTTGGTTTAGATCAAGGCTTCATTGAATTTATACAGATGCAAACACAGCACATCATCCCTCACTAAGGCTTGATGCTGTTTCTAACAGACACTCAGGACTGCTGGTGAGACATTGGGGTATTCAGCCAAAATAGGAGTCAGCTCTGGAACATGAACATTCTGAGTTTCTCTGTAATGGGGAGGATAACTGCATCTTATGTAGCATTTTTTTCCTCATGTTTTTAAAATCAGATCCTCCCACTTTATCTTATTTAATCTTTGGAACCATCTTTTAGGCAGGCTGAATAAATATCATGCTTCTGTAAAGCACTGTATTGTGTTATTACTACAAAAGTAATCCATGTTCCTTATAGAGAATACATATAGGTAACTTGGAGAGGACCTCTAGAAATATTTTGCTTTTTATCACTTCATATTTGAACATACACCTCAAATTATATGTATTTTAAATTTCTTTAAAACTATAATAGATAATTCAGTACATGCTGCTTTATAAATGGAATTTTTAACTTAACACTATATCATGATTATACATTTTTATGAGATTATTTTTAATGGCTTCCGAGTATTCTTATTCACAACATACCATATTCTATTTAAATAATCCTCTATTGTTTTATATTTGGCGTATACAGTTGAACCTTGAATGCTATGCATTTGAAATATGCGAGTCCAGTTATATATGGCTTTTTTCCAATAAATACACATAATGCTGTAAATGTATTGTCTCTTCTTTATGATTTTCTTTTCTCTAACTTACTTACAGTTTCTTTTCTCTAACTTACTTTATTGTAAGAATATATACAAACTCTATATTAGAGGCCCAGTGCATGAAATCCGTGCACTGGTAGAGTCTCTAAGTGGCTGCCAGCTGCTGGCCAGATACTTCCTCCCTTCCCCTGGCTGCCTATTGCTACTGCCACTGGCCAGTGCTTCCTTCCCTTCCTCTGTCTGGCCCCGCCTCCCGGTTGAACTCCCAGATGGACTCCTGTTTGAGGGAACAATTTGCATACTATGCCTTTATTATCCTATATAATAAAAAGGTAATATGTAAATTCACCCTAATGGTGGAACGACCAGAACAACTGCTCAACCAGTAACTTGAGGTGCACTGACCACCTTTCAGTCCCTCCCCCCATTCATCAAACTCTGATCACATGATGGTGAACAGGGAACCAGGGGTGGGTGGCAGGGCCGGCTGTAGGCAGCCAGGGAAGATGGCTCTGATTGCAGGCCAGCCTAGGGACCATACCTGTGCATGAATTTCATGTCCTGGGCCTCTAGCATAGGATAACATCTAACATACAAAATATGTGTTGACTTTATGTTATCAGTGAGACTTTCAGTCCACAATAGACTATTAGTAATTAAGTTTTTGGGGATTCAAAAGTTATTATGAATATTCAACTTTGCAGGGAGCTGGTTCCCCCAACACTCACTCACATTGTTCAAAGGTCAACTGTAAATGCTAAATAAATAAACTGTTATTAAGGATAATAATACATATATAATGTATTATGTAAGTATATATAATTATTACACATGAACTTCTAGGGACTGGTTACACAGCTAAATCTTCATATTCATAATTTCTTTTCTTTTTAAAAAATATATTTTATTGATTTTTTTATAGAGAAGAAAGGGGAGAGATAGAGAGTCAGAAACATCGATGAGAAAGAAACATCTTTCAGCCACCTCCTGCACAACCCCACTGGGAATGTGCCTGCAACCAAGGTACATGCCCTTGACTGGAATCGAACCCGGGACTTTTCAGTCTGCAGGCCGATATTCTATCCACTGAGCCAAACCAGTTTTGGCTATCATTACTTCATAAGTATAAATTTTTACAAGTAGAATTCACAGTTGTCAAACATAGAGAGTCAGAACCATTTGTTTTTGATAACTAAGCACCCAGAGGCAACAGTATGTGGAAGTCTGGTTAGAGGGCTTTATTGAGGCAAGGAGCAGCAGGGAGGGATCTGCTGAGTCAAGTGTGGCTGAAGTTTGAGAACGAGCTTCGGACCCACAATCTGAAGGTAATCTCAAGTTTCACCTGATGTGAAAGGACATGTAGTGTAGACAAAGCGATAATGATGTTGGAACTTTAACATCAGAAGTTGTTCTAATTTTAAAATAAGTATACCAGTATGTATTTCTTTATGGTTTTTGTGTGATATATATTATCATGCATGCTTGTATTTTATTTCTACTTTTAGAGAAATCAGAAATGATACAAATTTCCATGACTTCTCAGTTGTTCACGTCTAGGGAGGGTCTGATAATTGCTCAGGGCCCCACATGAGAAATCCATTCAAGTTCCTTAAAGAGAGGCTTAGGCAGACGCAGGCGCACGGGGACTGAATCTTAACACTTTCCAGGAAATGAATGGCTCACATGTCTCAGAAAGGCAGATCATATAGAATTTTTTAAGTTGCACTTTCCAGCCAGAGGCTGTATTTATCTAAACAAAAGTTCTCTCCTGCTTTTGACCTTTCTTAGACCTTGCTAGAAGATGCCGAGCGGTGCAGAAGTAAGATGCAGACTGCCTCTGCGCTGATCGGTGGCTTGGCAGGAGAAAAAGAAAGATGGACAGAGCAGAGCAAAGAGTTTGCTGCGCAAACTAAAAGACTTGTAGGTGTGTAAATTCCTGTATGAGTGAGGTTATGTGTTGACTGTGATAGGGAGGTAGCAAATTTAAGCTTTAATCAAAATACAAACTCTTTTAAAGTCCTGTGTGTGTGTGTGTGTGTGTGTGTGTGTGTGTGTGTGAGAGAGAGAGAGAGAGAGAGAGAGAGAGAGAGAGAGAGAGAGAGAGAGAGAGATTGCAGTATTTCAGAAGAATGAATATTGGTCTGATATCTATGCAGTCTGTATAAGCTGTGTTAAACCTCTTATTATGAGGACACTTGAATGGTATGAGTGAAAGATAATACTGACCAAGGTCACTCTGTCTTCTAAGTTTTGTATCTTAAACTCAAAAGTCATCCTCCCAAATTTAGCAAGAGTCAAAATTCTCCAGTGCTTGATTACAGCAGCCAATCCTTGGTGGACGAATTAGACCCTATTTAACAGTAAATCAAACTACCTCTTATTCAAGACACAGCAACATGTGGTTACAGTTTGGTTTCTGGAATTTAGTTTAAAACAACGTCTTTTTTTTTTTTAATATTCTACACAAGTACAAGTCTGATCATAAAGGATGTCAGTGCTGCTTGTTTTCCATTTTAGGGGATGTGTTGTTGGCCACGGCTTTTCTATCATATTCTGGTCCATTTAACCAAGAATTTCGCAATCTGATGTTAAATGACTGGCAGAAGGAAATGAAAGCCCGGGAGATTCCGTTTGCTGACAATCTGAATCTCAACGAGATGCTGATTGATGCTCCTACAATGAGTGAGTGGAACCTCCAAGGCCTGCCGAATGACGACTTATCCATTCAGAACGGAATTATTGTCACAAAGGCGTCTCGCTATCCTTTGTTAATTGATCCGCAGACTCAAGGCAAGATCTGGATTAAAAATAAAGAAAGCCAAAATGAACTCCAGGTAATATGTGTTTGGGTATAATATTTATGTTACTAGTCAAGTCTTATTGCCCCAGAGCAGCAAGTATCCAAGAATAATAAAATATTTGTTATTTATTTAATATTTGTTATTACATATATCTATCATCTATCTTTATCTTATTTGCAGAGCTGTTTTTTGATTAAGTTTACTTATTGGTTTATTTAACTTGCAATTACTGCCATACAGTATTATATTAGTTTCAGGGATTCAGCATAATGATCCAACATTTATGTACCTTACAAAGAGATCTAGAATATTATATTAATATTTTATTAATATATTAATATTTAGATGCTGATATTCAGAAATAATTTCTAAAAATTGCATTATTTGCCTTTGTATTGATCGCTATTAATGCCACCTTTTGAAGGTCTCAGACTCTCTCCTGTTAGGGTCTAAGGCTCTCTTTGATAAACAGAGCAGGCAGGAGTTGTGTCACACCAAATGACCTTTATAAGGACCCTTTGTAATTATCCCGTGATTATTTATCACAAAAGAGATGGTGAGGGAAAGGCAGCATTGCTGGCCAGAGATGTTTTGTGTTTCCCAGGAAAAGGGAGTGATGGAGAAAAAGAATGGAAGGGGTTTAAGCTTTCCGTATCCCCTCACCCCAACTGTGGTTTCAAGTCAGGACCTCTGAATTCTCTGTACCCGCCTCCGGTGACAGAAGGCTTAGGCTCAGCTCTCTGTGAGTTACCTCTGTGCATTGCATCATGCTATCTCTGTCAAGAGCAACCTCTTGATCTGGATTCTAGATCACAACGCTGAATCACAAGTACTTCAGGAACCACCTGGAGGACAGTCTTTCTCTTGGGAGGCCCTTGCTGATCGAAGATGTTGGGGAGGACCTAGACCCAGCCCTGGAAAACGTTTTGGAGAGAAACTTCATTAAGACCGGATCTACCTTTAAGGTGGTGTTTTGATAAACTGTGATAAACTGTGCAGAACAATCACCACGAGACCGTGGAAATATGACACAGATGACATTTTCTCAATAAGGCAGTAACTCAAATTTGAGTCTGGGGCAAGAGGCATTTGCTTTTTTTCCTAACACTTCTTGAATTGGGATTAAACTATTCAGGCGTCGTCCTTTCAGATTATCTACTTGATGTGTGTAAACAAGTCTGACTTCGTTTTGATGTTGGATTGTGGACAGTTTTTAAGCCTCATCATGCCCCTTTCCCTTTCTGTCTCAAAGCTGGGCAAGCCATTAAGAAGATCTGGGTACTCTCTCTGTCCTTTGGCACTAGTGGAAAGTCAGCTCCATGAAACTCCCTGTCCATGCCCATGTTTGAACCCTTATTCCCACCCCATACTCTCTCCACCACAAAATCCTGAAACAGCTGTCCCCTGACCCTCTCAAGAGAATTTTTGGACCTACTTGGAAGCTTACCCTATTCTCTCAGAAAATGTCATTATGTGAGTAGTAAGTTTTTCTATCTAAAAGGATATTTGACACCATCAGTCTAGTCTTCTGAATTGGTGATAAATTCTGTATTTGTTGCATGGTGTATATTGAACTTCCTCTCTCCTTCCTTCCCTTTTTTCTCTTTTCCTCAATCCCTCCCACCCTGCCTTCCTCCCTCCCTCCCTCCCTCCCTTTGTCCCTCCCTTCCTTCCTCTTTCCTTTCTTTCCTTTCTTCCTTCTGCCCTTCCTTCCTTCCTTGTGGCCTGAAGTCACGTGAATACCTGAGGATCATTTCATTCTTAGCGTAAATTATCTCTAGGTATGTAATTTCCTATAGCAATACTTGATCCTATACAGAAAGACACAGTAAGATGCATCTTTATTACTTTTAATTGTTTTTTTTTTATAAAAAAGGTGAAAGTCAGTGATAAGGAAGTCGATGTGATGGATGGCTTCAAACTCTACATTACCACCAAATTGCCCAACCCCGCCTACACCCCTGAAATAAGTGCTCGAACCTCCATCATTGACTTCACTGTCACCATGAAAGGTCTAGAAGACCAGTTACTGGGTAGAGTCATTCTCACAGAGAAGCAGGTGAGTGAAGTATGGTCACGCCCTCTTCTGCATTATATTGTGATTCTTTCATTAATGAAAACAATATGACAAAAGTTGTAATAGGATTGAGTTCCTGTTTTATTCTAAAGTCTTTTCATTATTATTTCCCAAGTGTCTTAGATAACTGCTAACCAATATCTACTTAACATATTTTGTCTGCATTTCATAAATCACACATGCCTATTATCACTTGATTTCATAAAGATTAATGATGTAACTATGAGGATATCAGTCTTATTTTCAGCCTCATTATTCTGAATTTTTATTTATTTTCTTGAAGAGTTTGTCCTATTGTGAGTTCTATGGACTTTTACCTTTCTAGTACATATCTAGATTTTTCTTTCATTCAATTCGTTATATTTTTAGAATATAAAATTAAAATGCCTCACTCAGATAATACCAAACATTGTTAGTTCACATTTGCTATTTAAGAACGTTCTGTGTATGCTTTGAGAAGATAGAGTTTCATCGAGCACTTTATGGAAGCTACTGGCTCAATTATGCTACTTAAGGATAACTAGATCTCTTTCTGTGTTTTTTTTTTTTTTTTTTTTTTTTTTTTTTTTTTTTTTTTTTTTTTTTTTTTTTTTTTTTTTTTTTTTTTTTTTTTTTTTTTTTTTTTTTTTTTTTACTTCTTTTTTAATGGGGTAACTAATACTCAATGAATAATGGTCAATAATTTAGAAACTTTCCTGTTCTGAACCAGCATTTTCTCTCGGGAACCTGTGAGTCTTAGGCAGAGAAATCGAGAGGATTTTAGAAGATTTTAATAGGACTGCTGTGGGGAAAGCGGATGGACTCTGCAAGTCGCTATTGATTTTCTTCTGGCTTCTTAGTTTACTTTACGGCAACTGCTACACTGACCTGCAGATTTATTTTGGTTAAATTGACAGAATTTTTGGAGTCTGCCCTTCCCATTACTTTCACCTTTTTTTTTTTTGTATATTGAATCATGCTTGAGCCCTTCCACAAATAAAATATCAGGAAATAAAAAAATGGCAAGGACGGATGCCAGAATGCCTGCCGTAGACTAGCTCTCAAGTGATAACACCTTAAGGATATGTACTTGTTCATTTTTGGCGGCTCGGCCGAGGTGGTTGAGGAAGCTCAGTGCCACCAGTGTGTCGTGATGGCAGGAAGGACCGGGCATCGTGATCCATGGGATGTAATATCTTGATACCATCAGTCTAGTCTTCTGCATAAAATCTGTTTCCGAGTTCAGGGCAGGACCCAGTGCGGTGTGTGAGCCTCTGCCACACCGGTGGCCCTGGCCTCAGGGAGATAAGGGACCCCGGTGGCAGTTTGAATAATGTCCTGGCCCCTGGTTTTCTTCCCATTCAGCTCAGATGAATAGAGTCGCCTTAGAAAATTACTTAGCCTGACAGATTGTGGCTGCAACAAAACAGAACAGCCCAGTGCTGAGCCATGACTGTGGCCGAGGAGGCTGGGGATGAAGGGAGGAGCATGTTAAGCTTCTTTGAAAAACAAGACTTCAAACAGCTTTGAAGAGGCAGTGAGGATCCCTGGCCCGGCTTCTTTCTGACTGCCTGGGAACGCTGGATGTCTTGAGAAATTACTCTCCACTGTCATTTCATTACCAGAATCTATTCCAGTCTCACAGTAAACAACTCTTCCCAAGAGTGTGGTCAGAGAAATGTGACATGACACTCGTTCCTTATGATGGCAGAGGGTCTCTTACCCTGAACCACATTATCATACAGCATGCAGCCAGTGGTTTCCCTCCACTCAGGCAAAGTCTCCCTCCTGTTGGACTTCATTTGGGAGGATTTTTTAAAAATATATATTTTATTGATTTTTTACAGAGAGGAAGGGAGAGGGATAGAAAGTCAGAAACATCGATGAGAGAGAGACATCGATCAGCTGCCTCCTGCACGCCCCACACTGGAGATGTGCCTGCAACCAAGGTACATGCCCCTGACCGGAATCGAACCTGCAGGCCGATGCTCTATCCACTGAGCCAAACCGGTTTCGGCTAATTTGGGAGGATTTTAAGTGACATACATTTCACAAGCAGCTTGTTATTTTGCAGCTTCTGTTCTTCCCACCGTATCCCCAAATCTGCTCTGATGACTGTGTCTCTCCGGCCTGGGTGGTGGCCCGTGGCTCTGAGGTGGCTTCTGCCACTTTCGAGGCATTGCCTACCATCTAGTGACTCAGTGGAGAAGAGCCCCTGTCTGTGCCATCTGAACACAAATATAGAACTTTTCTTAGGTTTTGTTGTTCCTTTGACTTCGTTGATGATGTAGTCTCCTTATGATCACTCTTTGGGTGATTTTAAATCTGAATGTAAGATGTCAATATAAAATGTTGTAGAGCCAAGGCGGGTATTGGACTTTTAGCTTTCTAGTACATGTCTAGATGTTTCTTTCATTCAATTCATTGGTTATATTTTTAGAATATAAAATTAAAGTGCTTGTTGGGAAGTTGATGTCGGAAAGCAACTACAAAAATCCCTTAAGCCGAGACCGGTTTGGCTCAGTGGAGAGAGCATCAGCTTGCAGACTGAAAGGTCCCAGGTTCGATTTCGGTTGAGGGCGTGTGCCTTGCTTTCAGGCACATCTCCACTGTGGGGCGTGCAGGAGGCGGCTGATCGATGTCTCTCTCTCATCCATGTTTTTGACTTTCTCTTTCTCTCCCTTCCTCTCTGTAAAAAATCAATAAAATATATATATAAAAAATCCCTTAAATGTGGGTCTGAAACAAATGATGAGCGTCTTCCATCTGCATGAGTTGCGCATTCACTGGTCTGTAGGTTCTTTGTGTGGAAGGGGGCTTGGAGCTGTAGCTTATGCTGCAAGGGAAAGACAATTATTCTCTGATTCCATGATTTACCAGCTTCCTGGTGTCCCAGGAACACGGGTAGTGAGGGGCCCTCTCAAGTGGAATCCAGTCTCAGGAATTCTCAGCTGTACAACCGGCTGGACCCACAGCTTTGTCAGCCGCAGACACCAAAGGAAACCCCAGAGCCTATGAACGCAAGGAAGGCAGACTTTTGAACTCACTCTACACTTTTCTGTGTGCTTCCAGGAAGTCCTTTGAAATGTGTGAGCCGTTCAAGTTCACACCAAGGCCATATTCAATTGTTGACCTGATGGATGTCCCTGTGAGTAGATTCAGACAGCCTTTGTTGTCACCAGAAGGTGATGGATCGGGACCATTTTAAGCAGGCAGCAACCCAGTAGTCCTCCAGCAGCTTTCCTTTAAAGAAAACCCAGTCTCCTAGGCTCCCTCTGACCTTGGTCCTAGAGAAACTCCAAGAGACCTCTGCAATATGAGGAGAAAAATACTAATACCAATTAACAGCATGTACCCTCACGCCAGACAAAGCCTCCGGGGTAATTGTGGCTTAGAATTCCGGATGAGCAGACAGGCAGATAGATTGATTTGCTCGGGAGGTAGAGGAGCCTGAATCTGGTGGCGCTGATATGGGAAGTCATTTAATAAAGACACTAAACAGACAGTGTTATTGCCGGCTCAGTGGTAGGAGAGAAAAAATAAATCTGTTTCCGAGTTCTGTTGTTTAACCTTTCCATTTTAATTAGCAATGTAGAGTGCAGAAGAGAAGGAATCTTAGAGAGTGAAAGACTCGGTGATACCTTGGAAATGAGAAATCTGAAAGGCTGTCATCTCTTTTCTGTTATCGATTTCCAACCGTTGGTTACAGGTGCCATTTCTGTACACAAAGGATTTTGGTTTTCATTTGCATCTTTGGGGAAGCCCTGGATTTTTGACCATTTCATTAATAGATAGTCCATTTCCTGAAATTGTACCAAATAACTGCTGTGTTTTCTTCTCCACTCTGGGGATACTTTTCACAGTTTATATAAAAATTTTACATTGTAGCCTTAGGATATAGAATACAGAGTACACATGTTTACAGTGTGTGTGTGTGTGTGTGTGTGTGTGTGTGTGTAAGAGATAAGCCCTTTGTGGGAAAAATGCATACAGACATAATTATGTTGATTAATTTTCCTCCTTCATATTAATCTGAAAAAGAACTATCTTTTTTATGTAGTCAACAGAAATCTAAATCAGTCATACAAATTAAAATATGCCTAAAACCTTATCCCAAAGTAGATTTTCTATTTTTAAATCTTGAGTGAAAAGCAAACAGCAAACAGCAAATATTCTATTTTCCTTCAAAGATAACTTTATTTTCCCTACAACTATGGTCTGTTCTACTTTTCGGCCACTTTTGTACTTTGCTTTTGTAATCCCAAATATTACTTTAAATTGCACTATTTCCTTTGGAGTATATTATTCATTGGTTTCAAGCTTTGGGGGGAAATGTAGTGTTTAGCCTTATTTCAAGCCTTTGGCAATATAAATGTAGTACTGTAAGTGCCAAATTTATTTTAAGTAGTGTTAACAATAGTATTAAATTGACCACACCATGTCAATAATAGACAAGCTTTTACTTACTACTTTTTAAGTCAGGAAATAAATGATTTGCCACTTATTGAGTGCAATACTAATAACTGCTTATTTTATTATTAATGGTTTTTAAAGCAACTTGGAGGCATAATTTTGGTCTCAACCCCATAGTTCGGAAGTGGAGACGAGGTTGGAAATGTAGGTAGTGACAGGTTGTGTGAAGCATGTTGAGAATTTTGACCTTTTCCCAGAAGCTAAGGGAGATTTCTTGAATGACTAGGAGCAGAAAAGGGAGACCATCTGTGGTCAGAGTAGTCCACCATGGAATACTTAATAGTTAATGCTCCAGTTAGGGTAAGGACTATGTAATTGAGGGGGGATGTGGGGAGATGGACAGAAGAAAAACTTGCTCAGGAAAAAACTCGCTAAGACTTGGGGTGGTTTTTGTTTTTTCAGTCCCTGCTCTCATTTCCTGCAGACAGGGAAGCACATATCCTGAGTCCGAGTGCAAGAGTACAAAGTTCTCCTTTTTAAAACCCCCTTTCATCTACATCAGTATGTTTTTACGATGGTACATGAAATCTAAAGTGTGACTTTTTTGGGCCAACTTATGATTTTATTTTTCAAACTACTCCATTATAATCTTTCTGAAAATCCACGAGGGAAATGAATCAAGGGAGAGGGTAGAAGGGAAGATACAGATTCTGAGCAGCTACCCATCCAGTTGATGTTGTAGCTGCTTTAATAGCGATGGCCTCACAATCACTCTGTGAGCTGTTTTTGTGTCCATTTTGCAGATGAAGAAACTGAGGTTTGTAGAGTTGTGTAACATGGCCAAGGTCATGTAGGTAATAAGTCCTGGGAGTTTGGATGCAAACATGTCTTTCTCATGTCCCAACCATCACTCCTCCCACTGCTCTCTTCCTTCTCTTACCTGTCTTCAGGTGAGCACTTTTGTAAAGTTCACCTTGAGGAATTCAGAAATGATGGGGTTAGGTGTGAAAGTTTGGATTACGGAAATAAAAATAATTGAAGTTTTCCCCCTTTAGTTTTATTATCATTATATTTCTTAGTGTAAACATGGTGTGAATGTTTTTATTATAACTGCTTTTGGAAAGAAATTTTATGGTGGTCTTTAAATATCACTTGTTTGTACTAATTTCTGCATTACCTCCAATTTGAGATTCTAGTGACTAAATAAATTAAAATAACTACTCAGGAAGCTTCCAAATATAACCAAGTAACAGATGGAAACAAAGATAATAAGAGCAGGTTTTGCTTGAGTTGCTACATCTCAAAGAATTGATGTAAGTGCAAAGCTTTTTTTTTTT
>PVJN01004037.1:0-94382 GCA_004026805.1 Lasiurus borealis | reverse complement strand
ATTATGGTTTAGATTTGCATTTTTCTAAAGACTAATGATGTTAAGTATCTTTTCATGTGTATTTTAGCCAATTGTGTATTTTCTTTGGAGAACTTTCTATTCAGATTTTTTGCCCATTTTCAAGTAGGTTGTTTGTCTTTTTGTTGTTCAGTTGTAAGTTTCCTTTATTTAGGATTCTAGAACCTTATCAGATATGATTTTTAATTTTTTTCTCATTTAAGGCTTGTCTTTTGATCCTCATTTAAATTTTAAAAAATTATGCTAAAATATAAACAATAAATAATGTACTATTTTAACCATTTAAAAATTCATTTTTATTGATTTCAGAGAGGAAGGAAGAGGAAGAGAGAGATAGAAACATTAATTTTGAGAGAGAGATTCATTGATTGGTTGCTTCCAGCATACTCTACACTGGGGATCAAGCCCACAACACAGGCATATTCCCTAAGGGGGAATAAAACCGTGACCTCCCGGTTCATAGGTCGACTTTCAACCACTGAACCACGCTGTAAGGGATATTTTAACCATTTTTAAATGTACAGTGCAGTGGCATTAACTACATTTATATTATTAGGTAACCATCACTGCCATCTGTCTCCAGAATTTTTTTCATCTTGCTGAATTGAAACTCTGTACCCATTAAACAATGACTTCCCACTCCTTTTTTCATTTAGCCTCTGGCAATTACCAGTTCTGCTTTCAGTCTTTTATGAATTTTACTTCTTTGGGTGTCTCATATAAGTGGCTATTGTAAATAATACCGCTGTGAACATAGTGTCAGGAATTGCTGGATCATATTACAGTTTTATTTTGAAATTTTTAAAGTACCTCCATACTGTTTTCTATAGTAGCTGAACCAATTTATGTTGTCACCAAAAATTCAAATGGGTTTTAATTTCCCCTCATTATCATAAACCCTTATTATTTTCTGTGGGGTTTTTTTGCTTTATTTGTGTGTGTGTGTGTGTGTGTATTTGTGTTTTTTTTTTTCTAATAGTTATCCTAATGGGTATGAAGTATTATCTCATTGTGGTTTAAATTTGCATTCCCCTAACAATTAGTGCATTTGAACATTTTTTTCATATGCTTATTGTTCATTTTTATATTTTTTGGAGAAATGTCTAAGAAATTGCCCACTTTTAATTGAGTTTTTAATATTCTTGAGTAGAGCTGTCTTTTTTACTACAGATTTATATCACAAACTTTTTTATTTTTTGTTAGAAAATATGGTTAACTGTTCTTATCTCTAAGCTATAAAGTACTCAGCATGCTGGGCTCTGAACACAGCCAAGTAAAGACCCTGAATTCAAAATCTATATTCGAAGGAGATAGGTAGCAAATGACTAAACTTGTTTTATGAATATGGCAAAGTAGATTCCTGTTTTTTTAAACTTGGTAATGGAAAGCAAACTAGGCAATGGAGTAACGAGTATATTTCAAATGTAGATCTTCATTTCTAAATAGGCTCAAAATATATACTTAAAAATTTCTGGAATTTAATATCAATTTTGTTTACACATGAACAACAAAATACTCAACTATGCTCTGACTTTGAAACATGCTGAACCATACAGTCACTGCCACATTAACCTGAAGATGTGCGGTCTATGTACTTTAGTTGATTTTCTGGTGTCATAGGACCGAAAGAAGATTGAAGCTGCTGTGGTTTTGTGTTTTTTCTGTTTTGTTTTTTTTTACATTGAATTTCTTCTTCTAGGTCGATCCCCCAAGTCCCAGGGCCGATACTTTATTTGGGTCTTCTAGCAGAGACTGTGAAAGGGATGGATGGTCCAGGATCCACAATGGTAAGCTACAGGTTCTCTCTCTTCATTGCTTTATTGTCTTGGCTATAGTCAAGCCTTTCACTTGGCATCGGTTAACAACAACAAAAAAAACAATATTTGCAATATTGTTGGATGATATGGCATAGTGCTATTTTTTATAACTTATGGGACACACCCATATGGGTACTCTCTAAAATTAATAGAATTTCTGTCTTGCTCTAAACCATCTCTCTCTTTGAGATACAAAATATGTATTAACATATTAAATACTGATCCTTGTAGTAAAAAACAATAACTTGATTTTGTTTTGCTCAACAATTTCTAAATTTATTTGACTATGGAACTCTTTTCTCACCTTAACATATATTACTAAACTTGGAGAATACTGTAGTAAAAAGAGTTCATTATAGGTTTTAGACAGACATTTACACATATATTTAAATATTTGTTCTACCATTTACTTACAAAGTGGAAGTCCTTTAATAAATTCTTAACTACTTTGATAATCAGTTTAGTTATTAAAGAATGAAGATAACATGGTAAATGTTGTCATGTAAACTGGAATTATAAATATCAGCTCTTATCTTACCTAATAATAGACAAACATGTAAATTGACCCTACCTCCACTACACCCATAGCTAATCAGGAGTGATATGCAAATTAACCCAACAGAGAGGGCAGTTAATTTGCATACACAGGCTCTGACTGATGAGGGTGGGTGTTCTGCCCCACCCTCTGGTCTCTCAGGGCCTCTGGGCAGTGTGGGAAGGCAAGGCCAGAGCAAAAAGTGGCGGTTTCTGGGCCAGAGTGGAAAGGTGGTATTGGCAGCCAGGGAAAGGAAAGCCCATTCTAGCACGAATCTTAGTGCATCAGGCTTCTAGTTATAATATATAAATAATACTCATTATTTATGTTTCTGAAAAGATAACATTCCTTAGGTTTAGTTTATAAGAATAAATCTTTAAACTTTAGTCCTAGTCTAAATGGATAAGTATTTTCTTAAGTTTAGTATGAAGGTGATTTTTATGAAGGTTAAATGGTATTGAATAATGAGTGATACTTAAGTGTTAATATCTATAGACATTGTCTAGTGAGCTCAATAAGCATTCACCAGCAGCCCTTAATTTACTACATATCAACAAAGGCATAGAGAAAGAAAAATGAGAGTGAAGAAAATATAATCATGGGCATGTAGTGAGCTCTATCTTTTTTTCTTTCTAAACTATAGTGTATAACCTCTTTTTATTAAGTGGGAAAATGAAACATTCTTCTCTGAGAACATTCAGAGTTTGTGCTCATTTGTTTTGCTTTATTTTTTTAGCATTAACAGGGAGATATATGTGGTAATAAGTCTTTTATACCTATAATATCAGATTACATGAAATTGGGGACAGATGTTATAATCTGTTTCCCCTCTTAGAATAAATTTATGAGCCTGAAAAAATAAGCTTTAAGAGCAAGAAAATAAAAAATAATTTTAATATAGATGTTTATTTGGAAGATGTTTATTTGAAAGCACTTAACTGTGATTCTTTTTGACAGTTATGTATTTACCAAATTTCATACTTAAAGTGGAAAGAGTACAAAGACCTCTAATATACCTTTCATAATTCACACACATTAATATTTGCTTCTCTCTTTCCCTTTATCTCTCTTTCTTCCTGCTTTCGTGCGTGTGTGTGTGTGTGTGTGTGTGTGTGTGTGTGTGTGTAAAGAGGAAACTCTAAGCTGGAGCAGAAAGGAAATGCAGTGCTGGCAGCCAGGGAAAGGAAAGCCCATTCTAGCATGAATCTTCGTACATCAGGCTTCCAAGTTATAATATATAAATAATACTTATTATGTTTCTGAACACGTACGCACACATTCTATGTATAAAATTTTGACAAGGACATCGCTATGGAATGAATTGTGTCCCTTCAGAATTTATATGTTGAAGCTCTAACTGTATTGTCCTGGTATTTGGGCATGGAGCCTTTGGGAGGTAATGAGGTTTAGATGAGGTTATGAGGATGGGGCCCTCTTGTTAGCATTAATGCCCTATAACAAGAGACACCAAAAATCTTGCTCTTTGTCTCTGCCATGTGAAGACACAGATATAAGGCAGCCATCTTCAAGCCAGAACAAGAACACTTACCAGAACCTAACTCTGCTGGCACCTGCATCTCACACCTGCAGCCTCCAGAACTATGAGAAAGAAATACCTGTTGTGTAAGCCACCCAGTCTATGATGTTTTGTTATGGCAGCCTGAGGAGACCAAAATAGATACTAAGTTCTGTGGTGCAATTCTCAGAGCAGGAAATTAACAGTGATATAAGAACTACTAACCTATGAACCTAAATCAGATTTTGCTACTAGTCTCAATAATATCCTTATAGCAATAGAAATGCCACATCCTATATAGTCCTCAGGTGCCATGTCTTTTTAGTTTTCTTTTACAGAGATCAGTTCCTGAGACTTTCTTTGTATTTGACATTGATAATTTTGATAGGAATAATGAACTGTTACAGAGTTTCTGAGTTTTAGATTAAAGCTCTAAATCCTTCCTGCTTAAAGTCAGGATTGGTCCTTTAGGACTGAGTCACATCTACACCTGTTGAATTGAAGGTCAGCTATGGAGAGAGGATGGATGCAGAGGCTCTCACTTATCAGACTGCTCCCAGTGTGAACAATGACTTTATACAAAGTGGGTTTTCATTTCTGTTTTAGATAGTTGCTCACTAAATGTTTTGATGACAGCCACATGTTTATTTTAAGATACACTGTTAGTCACTACTTGTTATTTGATTAAATTGATTGTATATTACATCCACTTGGTTAATGAACCCACAATCTGATGTCATTTTTGAAACAAAGTCACTTTTATTCTGTGTGCTTTTGTTTTATAATAAAGAAATCTATTATTCTTATATTTGTGGAAGTAGCAACTGGGCTAATCCAAGACCTCAGTTCCATTACTTTTAGCTATACAGGCAGTCAGCCTCCTGAAATGTAGAGTAGAAATAATAGTTGTCTGTACTGTATTAGTCTGCTTAAATTGCCCTAACAAAATAACATGGACAGGAGCTTAAGCAACAGATATTTATTTTATCACAGTTCTGGGGGCTGGAAAGTCTTAAATTCAAAGTGCTGGCAAGATAGGTTTCATTCTGAGATCTCTTCTCTAGACTTGTGGGAAGTTGCCATCTCACTGAATGCTCACATGACCACTCTTCCTGTGTGCATGGAGGGAAAAATGAAGAGAAAGATCACACGTGAACATGTGCGAGAGCCAGGTCTCTAATGTGTTGTTTATAAGGCCATTCTTTCTATCATACAATGCCATTATGCCTCATAATCATAGAAACGGATACTTAGTAGCAGAAAGCAAAGATGACACCAACTTTTTTTATTTTTGATATGAAATATTTATAGTTTCATTTATACATCTTTTTTCAGATCATTTTCATCATGGCGGCTACCGACCCAAGGATTATAAGGTATGTGCTATAAATTTCAGAATGATGGTAATTACCCTTGCTTTCAGGTAAAGCCTAAGTTGGAGATTACTTTGGTCAAAAAATGCACTAACAATAATTGTCACATCATGAATGGCATACTGCAAGATACTTTGTTAAACAAACTATGGAAAAAACAATAAATTAGCTATTATTAACCCTATTTACATGTGAGGAAATACATCTGTGAAAGATTAGGTAGTTTTCTTAATGGTCAAACTGGCCTTAAAAATCAGATATTTAGCAAATAATATTGCTAGAATATAAGCTGCTATTGTAGTTCCAACACTTAGTGCAGTTACTAGAAGTTAACTGTGTTAATAAATATAATTCCTTCTCTCATTCACTTTTGAACTCAACTCCAGATTATCATTTTCATCACTTCTTCAAAGCTGTGCTTGTTAATATTACTGATGACCTTCCTGTTGCTAAAATCTGAAGGTTCATTCTCAGTCTTTTCTAACTTGACATATCAGCAATATCTGACCCAGTTCCTTGAAATACATTCTTTAATTGACTTCCAGAGCAACACATTCTCCTATTTCTCCCCCTTCTTTTCTGGTCACTCTTTTGTCTGTTTCCTTTTCGTCTTCCTAGCCTCTCAGTAATGGAGTCTTAAGATGTTTTCTTCTGTTTACTCTTACTTCCTTGGTAATATCACCTAGTGTCATATCTTTAAATACTATTTATAACTTTATCGTGGACTCTTCTGCTGAACGCCACTCTAATATGTTAGCTGGTTACAGATTAATAGATATGTGAAAGTAAACATGTCCAAAACCAGTCTCTTAATATCTCACTCTTCTACTCTTCCAGTTGGAATGTTATAACTAATTCATACAAACTCAACTCTTCTAGTTGATTAGGCCAAAATCTTTGGTGTGATCTTTGACATCCAGTCCATTAGCAAATCCTGTTGGCTCTCTCTTCAAAATACTCTCTGCATTTGATCACTTTCCGCTTCCACTGCTATCACTTTGGTCCCAGTCAGCATCCTTTCCTTTATTTTGTTGTGATAGTTTTGTAGCTGAATTCCCTGTCATTGCCTTTGTCCCCTCTATTTACTGTTCTTAGCACAATGGCCAACGGGATCGTATTAAATTGAAAAAAAAAAGAAGAAAAAGGGCTTTTTTCCTACTCAGAAGAGAAGCCTAAATCCCTTAAAATCTACATTTCTGAACTCATCTCATACTGTTTTGTCCAGCCTTGCCATCTTTCTTGCTATTTCTCCTATATCAGGCATGCCCTCACCCACCAAGCCTCAGGATCTTTGCACTTATTTTTCTCTCTTTCTTGAGTGTTCTTCCCACAAGCGTCTCAAGGACATCTTGTAGTCTTCCCTGATGTCTTCAGGCCTTTACTCCTTAGATCTTTACTAAGACATTCTCTTCTGTATGCAGTCCCCCATTTACGCTCCTACTTGAAACTAACAGCTCCTTTCCTACCTACCTCTCCCATAGCAACCATCAGGGGTTCTTATCTCCTTTCCTGCTTTTATTTTCTTCCCA
Source organism: Lasiurus borealis (assembly GCA_004026805.1). Classification (NCBI taxonomy): domain Eukaryota; kingdom Metazoa; phylum Chordata; class Mammalia; order Chiroptera; family Vespertilionidae; genus Lasiurus; species Lasiurus borealis. Next base: position 87,594 of record PVJN01004037.1, on the reverse strand, counting down.
TGGTGTTTGTCATCCTTTGACATAGTGTATATTTTTATCTATTTGTTTTGATGTTTGCTTTTTAAAATCTATTTCTCTTTATTTGAATATAAATTTTACTACTTGGGCAAGAATTTATGAATTTGTCTATCCTAGCTCATTCATTTGTGTCTGCCAGAACAAATGAAGCAATGAATGAGTATTAGGGTTAGAATTCTGTTCTGTTTGGCCTTATAGCTTAAACTAGGCTACTATTTATGTGCATTTGTCTTTTGTTATATATGTATACCTTATCTAATAAAGAGGCAATATGCAAATTGACCATCACACCATCACAAAGATGGTGGCGCCCAGTCCCCTCAGCCCCACCGGAGTTCCACAGTCCTTAAAGTCCAGCCAGGGGGGCAGCAGGCACATAGTGTGGCCAGACCAACCCTCAACCCCCCAGCCACCCAGGGCCGGCCCGAGGTACAGGCAAGCCTTGTATGTTGGCTGCCCAGGGCAGGCCTGAGGTACAGGAAAGCCTCAAATGGTGGCTGCACCACTGCCCAGGGCCACCCGAGATTCAGGCAACCAGGGCCAGCTGAGGCTTGCACTGATGGCAATGGCAGCAGCGGAGGTGTGATGGGGATGCCACCTTCCCTTGATTTTGCCAGGTTGCCTCCTGTCCCTGCGTGCTCCCAGACTGTGAGAGGGGGAAGGCTGGGCTGAGATATGCCCCTCCCAGTGCATGAATTTTCATGCCCCAGACCTCTAGTTATAAAATGTTATCACTATAAGGGCTTTTGAGGAATGGTGAGGTGTATATATATAATTATTATTATATATTATTATAATATATTATTATTATTATATATATACACCTCACCATTCCTCAAAAGCCCTTATAGTGATAACATTTTATCAATTTTAGACATGTGGAATGAACAATCCAGATGCATTTAATGTTGATTCTCACAATAAGAATGATTGCTATATTCTGAAATTTACCTTTAAATATAGCAGTGGCATTTTAACTTTTACAAAAGATGTGTGTGTGTGTGTGTGTGTGTGTGTGTGTGTGTGTATAATGTTACTATATATATTCTGTGTACACATATATACTTTTTAAAGCAGGTGATCAGGACACCCCATGGCATAGACTACGATGACTCTTTGGAAAGATGTGATGAGTATTTGAGCCCAAGGTCATGTAGCAAGCCCCGGCATTCAGCAAGGACCTTACTTGTCCATTCAGCACCCTCAACAATGCTGAAGCATCCTCCAAGTCCTGTGTTAAATCGAGGTTCTCTCAGGGAAAGGTAATGGTTATCTCTATTTCTAGACGACTTTTTTGAATAATCATCACTAGAAAAGAGAAAGTAGCAATAATGTATGTAAAGTGATTATTTGTAAAAGTATAATTTGATTTTCAGAGCCTTGAATTGTTTTTTGTTTAGAACATATTGTATATTGTGTTAGATACTCCTCCCCAACCCAGTGCTCTTGAAGTGAGTTTATTATTAGAGAGTTTAGTAATTAGGGTAATTTTAATCCTAATTATCCTAATTAAATACTATCTTACATAATAAGAGAGGAATATGCTACTTATCTATTATACCCTGAGGCATAACTAGCTACTGCATAACGACTGGATCACAGATCTGCAGGAGGGTGGGGCAGCAAACTACAAGTGGGCAGCAGAAAGCTATAGGATGGGGCAGGGCAGCAAGCCAGTGGGAGGTGGAGAGCTACAGGAGGGGGCAGGGCAGTAAGCTCTAAGGGGGGGAGGCAGGGAGAGCTACAGGAGGGTGGTAGTAACCTACTGTCACACGGATTCATGCTCAGGGCTACTAGTAGTTCATAAAAGTGAAAAATAGAGTATATGATAGTTTGCTTTTAGTAGGTTCATATGTATATAAATATGTATAAAAATAACAAATTATATTTTTCTTTTGGGTGATGTATAGTATATATTGGTGGTATATGGTAACTAGTTTCCTCAAATAACCTCCCTCCAACTCCCAAGAGAATCTTAATCATATAAATATTCTAGCTCTTCCTCTAAAAAAACACCTTTTCAACCAAAGTTAGCTGCTAGTTATAATTTGAATGTGAAAGAAATAATTTATCTTCATCTGCTTATTATTATTATTATTATTGAATCCAAGTTGGGAATTACTTGCCTCTCTCACAAATAGTAACATAGAAAACTACTTCTGAAAAACTACTTTTGTCACAAATTAAAAAACAACTCACCCAGCCCTTAGTATAGTGGAACTTGTTCTCAAACTTAATCAGTTCCAGAAGGCTGTTCGAGATGCTATTTGCTTGAAAATCAAATCATTTTTCCCATTAGAAATAATGTAAATTGAATTAATTTGTGGGTTTGTTCCAGACCCACAAATGATTCCCTCTTCTAACTTTTCTTAGATACAAAACATTCCTAATGCACTGTTTAATCTATAAATAAACACTCTTAAATTTATCAAACTACCCCCCAATAGCCTTAAACAAAGCACTTTCAGCACTTGTTCCAGGGGTGCCTTTCAGCTCAGCATACAACATCTTTGCTTGTACACATATCACTGCTTCTGAATGCTGTCACTGGATGCTGGATAGATGTGGATAAGTTCTAGAAGAAAATGAGTGATTCTAATATTAAACATTACTTAACTATGACTTGAGGAAGGTTGAGATTAGTTTTGAATTTATATAAAACAATAAAATCTTGGTTGGGGGTTGGCTTTTCCCTGAGGCGATACACCTGTGCTTTGAGTGTATTTTCTAAAAAAAATATATCGATTTAGTCTTTAAAGGAGAATAAAATAACTTTATGGCACATTATTAGGAACAAAATCATTTTATTCTTTAGTGCACTCAGTACCACATCTTTAAATATGAGACATTTCTGACTTGGCTTTTCAAGGTCACTCAGCAGTATATTTATGGATGTTTATACACTCCATTGGAATAATAAAGGATTTAAACTGCTATAAATGTAGGTTATATATCCCAGGAAAAAATAGGGCCTATGACAAAACATACAGCTATAGGAATTTGTCTGGGTAAATATTCATTAAAATTAATTAAGTTTTCTCTAAAATTGCTGTAAAATGCTGACTCCTTAATCATATATATGAATAAACAGACGTTTAAAACCTTTGCCAGTGACTCTAAGCCAATTAATTTTTTTATTTATAGTGGAAGTTCTTTTTGCTTTAAGTGCATTTTAAAAACACTTCCAATAGAGTTTCACACAATAAAATGGTTTTAATTTGATATGTTACAGTTCATAAGTAGTTTTCCCTCAAAGTATAAATGTTAATATTATGGCAGCTTTTGTATTAGGATGTAGAATTATTATTAAAATCAGACTGAGAAATACTAGCCAGTCTAATTTAAAAGGAACTGATTTTCTTTTAAATCATGCTTAAGGTTTTGATTTTTTAAGTGGAGTAAAATATTGTTAGACAATCATTTCTTATATCACAGCACATACTAGTAGATCCTCTCATAGTACATGGGGTCCTGTTGGAGCTGCATATGGATCTCAGATTTTCAAGATGCATACATATGTAGCAAGTACGGTCTACCAGGATATTTGCAGAGATGCAGTAATATTTCCTTTTTAAAATGTAGGAGGTTAAAATGTAGATATAGTTGATCATCCATTGTTAATTACATTCTTTACAACAGGTTATGTAAATCATTTATCCTGCTTAATAGACTATCCTTTGAGTAAACATACAAAATTGTAACTTTAAGAACAAACTTGGAGATAAAAAGGCAGTTTCAAGCAACAATTAACATTTTAGTACTCATTCCTTTATAAAGGAATTATCGATGGCATTTTATGCACATGCATTATAATCAGATCTAGAAATTTTCATTGTTACTTATACAACTTAATTATACTAATGCCAGTTTTGAGTATGGTCAGTGATATAAGAGAGAGGAATGGTTGCTTTATTTCTTCTTTAACATTTTTAATTCCAACATTCAGACTCTTATAAAAGACATATTTTTCTTCCTTATTTTTCAATATTTACTTTTTCAAAAATATGCTTATGTCCTAGTGGAGATTAGACAAATGATACCATCTGTACTAGGATGGGATCATTCAATTTTTATGTTCTGTATTTTTGTTTATTGAAGTATAACTGACATACAACATTATATTGGTTTCAGTTGTATAATATGATGATTCGATATTTGTAATAGTTCCCCTGTGTTCTGAAGGAGTAAAACATGATTGGATTATAAACAACATTTTAAGATATTATAAATATTTTGTTTCATTTCATAAAATATTTTATTCTGTATGCAGAAAGGAATTTCTTCCACATAGTTTGAATATGATTCAATTACTAGAAAATAAAAATTAATTTTAAATGTACTCTACATTGAATTATTGTTCTAATATGAAAATTTATATTCTTTATGTAGAGACAAAGCTCTAAAGAATTAAGTATGGAGATTGTTAGAATGGTCAGATATATGGGTATGTTACTCCAAAAGCATGTCAAAGTTTATTATTAAGTCTATTGAACATATTGTGAGTGCTTAATACTATAGCTGAGAGTTAACCTGAGTTTATATCTGCCTCTTATCCTTGGTTGAAAGAAGAAAAACGTTACTTAATCTTCATATATTATCACAAAGGTATAAGAAAAAAATGACTTCCTCTGCCTGGCATTTGGGAAGATTTCTTTTTCTCACCCTTTGGCTACAAAGTCACCTTTGTTTTTTATGCCTACAGATTCCATTCTGATTGGTGTTCACCTTCAAACTGCGATGAGATCCATGACCGGGTAAAAAATGTCTTGAAATCACACCAGGCTCATCAAAGACATTTTTATGTTAGTTTCTAAAATATTCCCTTGAAGGCTTTTCATAAAAACCACCACAGAAGGTTAAAGTTTGCAATATTTAATCATATATACAATCTCCATATCTCACTTCCTGCCTGACCTGAGTCATGAAAAATGTTTGACACAGATCATCTGCACTATAAAGAAAAACTAGGGCTTATTATCTCATAAAAAGTCAGTAAATAGTGACTTTCACATCCTTCAAAATACAGAACTCTTATTTTTTGAGCCAATACAAAACAATTCCATGTTCTACCAATAGATTTGATTCTAAATAGTAGAATGAAGGAGAGGTAAGAACATTTATGTTTTGAGGAAGCCACCCATTGAATTTTTATGCTAATTAAATGTTTAAAAGAGGAAAAGAGCAGAGCAGATCTACCAAGTTTAATAGGGAACATCAAAATGAGAATATTTTTTGAGATAAGGCAAAAAATGTATACATGAATAACAGTATGGAAATAGTTACTATATGTGCTTTTTGTGTTTGATTCCTTTTTCATTTATTAGTTTTAAAAACTATTGTCGTGAGTGTCACGTCCTGGAGACGTAACTGGATTATGTGACATTTTCAATATTTTGAAGCTATGTCATTGTTTGGATATAGATTTTAGACTGTGATGAGAACCATCTATTTGCAGTGTCCCTCTTTATCTCTAGAATTATTCTTTGTTTTACAGTGTGTTTTATCTGATGTTATAGTTATAGTGACATTAATTTTTGGCTAATATATACAAGGTGTATATTTTTCTATCCTTTGCTTTTTATCATTAGACTTAAAGTACATCCTGTATAATAAAGAGATAATATGCAAATTGACCATCACACCCTTACACAAGATGGCCACTCCCATATGGTCATAAGATGGCTGTGCCCATTTGGTCACAAGATGGCTGCCACAAAATGGCTTGCAGGGGAGGGAAGTTGTGAGTGATCAGACCAGTAGGAGGGCAGTAGGAGGGCAGTTAGGGCCAACCAAGCCAGCAGGGGAGAGAAGGCAGTTGGGGGCAACCAGACCTGCAGGCGAGGACAGTTAGGGGCAACTGGGCCATCAGGGGAGGGCAATTGGGAGTGACTGGATTGGCAGGGGAGGACCATTGGGGGAGGCCTGCAGGGGAGGACAGTTAGGGGTAACTTGGCTGGCAGGGGAGGGCTGTTAGAGGTGACTGGGCCAGTAGGGGAGCAGTTAGATGTTGATCTGGCTGACAGGGGAATTGTTAGGGGGTGATCAGACTGGCAAGCAGAAGTGGTTAGGGGCAATTAGGCAGACAGGCAGGCAAGCTGTTGGGAGCCAGCAGCCTTGGATTGTGAGAGGGATCGGGCCTTAATCAGCAGTCAATCATCCCCTGAGGTGTCCCAGATTTTATGCATTGGGCCTCTAGAATGATTCTAGAATCATTTTTCAAGAATGAAAATCCAGAATTTTTATGTCAATTGATGAGGCTTTCATTTGGTTGTGTTTGCCATTCATTTTCTTTTTTACTAACTTGTTATTTATTTTTTACTATTCTGTCATTGGTTGCCCTAAAGATTTCAACATGCATACTGACATTTTTTTGTTGACTTCCCCAATCATAATAGGATCTAAAAAACATTAACTTTTTAATCCACTTCTTTTTGTATATCTATTATCATGCCTTTTAAATTCTACATATATGAAAGAGAAATTTTGTTTATTTATTTAAGCTCATATTTACCCTTTCTATTATTCTTCATTCTTGTCAGTAATTTCATGTTCTCATCTAGATTCTAGAATCATTTTTTTTTCCTTGAAGAATTCCCTATGACACTTATTTTCACGTCATTTTTCTGGCTGTGAGTTCTGTTTTTGTTTGAAAACATTTTAGTTTTTATATTATATAAATATGGTTTAGTTGGATATAAAACTCTAGGTTAATAGTTTTCTTTGGAATGTTAAAGAAGCCATTCCATTATCTTCTGGCTTTTTTTAAAATCTCTGTTGAGGAAGCCACCCATTGAATTTTTATGCTAATTAAATTCAGCTGTTATTCCTTTGAAATAATGTGGGGTTTACCTACCCTCTGCTGCATTTAACATTTGGCCTTCAACTTTGTGTTTAGTAAGCTTATTGTTATATACCGAGGTATGGTTTTGTTGGATTAATTCTGTGTTAAGTTTTTAGAGCTTCTCAGACTTGCAGGTTACCTCCCATTAGTTTAAGTTGCAAGAACAAAACTAGCATAAATCTCTTTATTCTTCACAATTTTACAGATGAAGATTGGTCCTTACTATAGATCTTAGGGACCTCAGTGTATAATTTTTCTTCTTTCCTTGATAAATCGAGTTACATCTTTTCCCTTAAAGGAAGCACTTAACAGCTTCTCTATGGTGTATCCACATTGCCAGCATTACAGTATTACTTGAATATAAGCTCTGTGATACTGCCCTGTCATCTGATAACCTAGACTAGTAACATAGATAGTTTAGATGCACTGGACAAAGGGGTGATTCACATTCTGAATGGAATGGAGTAGATGGCACAAGATTTTAACATGCTACTCAGAAAGGTATGCAATTTAAAACTCATGAATTTTTTTTTCTGGATTTTTCCATTTTGCATTTTTGTACTGCTGTTCCCCAAGGATAAAGTGAAACTGTGGAAATTCTGGACTATACTCTTTTAGCATACCTTCATAAAAAAAACTAACTAGATATCAGCTTGAAAGAATTTGGGTCTAATTTTCCTATAGGAGAATGATCTAATGGACTGGGATAGAGGTTTTGATTTCATAGTCCAGTTTATTTGCATCCTAGGAGGCAGTATAATGTAGATCAAGTTAGTTCTGGATTTAAATTTCTGCTCTGCCTCTTAGTTTGTATCTTTGGCAAATTTTTAAGTTTTTCTGAGTTTCAATATATTTGGTGTGGTTATTGAAGGCTTAAATGATTTCCATATAAAAAGTATCTCAGTCCTAGATACCTTGTAGGTAGGAATGCCACAAATATTGCTGCTGTCCATCTTTTTCTGTATTTGCATGTGGGCAAATGGGAATGTGGATGAGGAATAAGGGGTGAATCACCTCTCTGTCCTTGGACTGTGTTTTCTGACATTGAAAAGAAAGATGCATTTCTTTAAATGTTTGCTTGATCCATAGTCATTAAGTTATAATAAGGTGTGATGTTTTGCTTCTTTGTTTTTATATAACCTGACCTTTAAAAAAATGACTACACAAGGACTCTTATAAAAGATGTGTATGTGTTGAATATATGCATATATCCTATCTAATAAAGAGGGATAATGTTAATTGACCCTCAGGCCTTCACAAAGATGGTAGCTCCCAGAGCCAATAAGGAGGGAATATGCTAATTTACTTCCCCGCCCTCAAAGGTGGCAGCACCCACAACCACAAGATGGCAGTGCCCAGTCCCCTCAGCCTCAATGGGCCCCAGGGGCCCAGCCATTCTGCGCACCTGCCTCTGGAGTCACCCAGTCCCCTCAGCCCCCCAGCTGCCCAGGGCTGGCTCAAGGCACAGGCAAGCCTCAGATGGCAGCTTCCCAGCCGCCCAGGTAACCAGACTCAGGTAACAGGGCTGGCCAAGGCTTGCAGTGGTAGCAGCAGAGTTGTGATGGGGCATTGCCTTCCCTGATCACCAGGTTGCCTCCCACCCCTGAAGGCCAGGCTGAGGGGACCCCCTCCCCATCCAGTGCATGAATTTTCATCACTAGTGCATGGATTTTCATGCACCAGGCCTCTAGTATGTGTGTGTGTGTATCCCATCTAATAAAAGAGCAATATGCAAATTAACCATCACTCTGTTATATCCACAAGCTATGCCCACCAGCCAATCAGGAGCCAGTATGCAAATTAACCCAACCAAGATGGCTGCGGTCACAGAGAGAGCAGGAGGGAGGCTTGGGTTTCCCTGGCAATGGAGGAAGCAAAGCTTTCTGCACACCCTGGCCAGCCAAGGCCTCCACTACAGGCTACAAAGTTTCAATTATAGAAGATAAATAAATTCCAATACAAATGGCTGCCACCACAGAGCAAGCAGAAGACTGAGCTCAGCTCCAGGCTACGAATTTCAATTGTAGAAGACAAATTCCAGAGCCTCTGCTTGGGTCACTGGGAGGCATAGCTGGCCTGCAAACCACCACAGGCCTTCTCCCAGGCTGCCCCACGCCCCAAGGGAATCTCCACCCTGATCTGGGACACCCTTCAGGGCAAACCAGCTGGTCCCCACCCATGCACCCGGCCTCTATCCTATCTAATAAAATAGTAATATGCAAATTGACTATAACTCCAACACACAAGATGGCCACCACAAGATGGCCAGCAGGGGTGGGAAGTTGAGAGGGACCTGCAAGGAAGGGCAGTTGTGGGTGATCAGGGAAGTAGGAGGGCAGTTGGGGGTGATCAAGCCTGCAGGGGAGAGCAGTTAGGGGTGACCAGGCTGGCAGAAGAGGGAAGTTGGGGATAACTGGGCCTGCAGGGAAGAGCAGTTGGGCAGGATGCAGGACTGCATGGGAGAACAGTTGTGGGGGACCAGGCCTTCAGGGGAGGGCAGTTAGGGGTGATCAGGTCCACAGGGGAGAGCAGTTAGGGGTGACCAGGCCTGCAGAGGAAGGCAATTAGGAGCAAACAGGCTGACAGGGGAGCAGTTAGGCATCAATCAGGTTGGCAGGGGAGTGGTTAGGGGGTGATCAGGCTGGCAGGCAGAAGCAATTAGGGGCAATCAGGAAGGCAGGCAGGTGAGCAGTTGGGAGCTAGCATTCCTGAACTGTGAGAGGGATGTCTGACTGCCTGTTTAGACCTGATCCCACCAGGCCTAAACTCTCAGTATGTATGTATGTATGTGGCCAGATTATTATGACCACCTGACATTTATAGGCAAATTAGATATAATTTCATGCTGAAGTTGCTAGAGGACCAGACCATTATAAATAGCGAAGCATGTTTACCACGACAGAAGAAGTGATCCTATCATGTTGATGGTGTATCCCAGTGGAGATGGCTTCTTCCAATAAGAGAGAGTGCCATGCCACAGTCCTCGTATTGTGCAGGAGTGGTTTCAAGAACATGAGGTAGACTTTACCTTGCTTAGGTAGCCCCCCAATTATCAGATCTCAATCCAATTGAGCATTTGTGGGATGAAGTTAAAAGAGCCACCAGGCAGCTGGTTCCACAAGCATCAAATCTCACAGAACTGGACAGTGCTGTTCATCAGGCATGGTGTCAGATTCCTCGCATCACCTTTCAACATCTCGTGGAGTCAAAGCCAAGAAGAATTGAAGGCAAAAGGTGGCCTAATGAAGTACCGATGGGGTGATCATAATAATCTGGTCATTCAGGGTGTGTGTGTGTGTGTGTGTGTGTGTGTGTGTGTGTGTGTATGTGTATAATGTATAAAAATTGAGTCTTAAAATTTGATGAGAATAACTATGAAGGTCATCTAGGTCTTTTTGTTTCTCAGGGCAGAATTCCCCTCCATGAAATCCTTGATTTAAATGAGTATCAGTGCTCTGCCATGATCTTACTGCCCCTTAAGACAGTCATTCTGTTCTTAGGATGCTTCATTAATTAGAAAGTTTTTCTTATTTTCTTTATTTGGTTCTTTATTTTGTCTCCTAATAATTCTACTCTTTGGTCCTTTCTATTCATAGAGTTTCATGGAATAGCAAGCCTTGTTCCACATGTGTGCAGGAACTCTATCTTATTCATCTTTCTGTACTTAGAATCTAGAAGAGTAACTATCCAGCTCAAAATACAGGTTTTATTTAATAAATAACCTAGGCTCAGGTTTTTTTTAAGGTATTTTTATATGTTTTTTTCATATATAAACATTTATAATTTAGTCAACATTTTTATTACAATGTTGTCAAAATTAATTTTTCAACTATACTGGTATTTATAAAATTAAAGAGTATTATTCATTAGAATTTTAAAATTTAATATTTACAATCTGTTTTATTTAGTTCCTGCAACATATTTCTTGAGATTGAAAATAGTACTTTTTTTTATTTCTTTCACTTTTTGTAGTGTCTTATATTCATGATAGCAAATTATACTTTCTGTGATAATAGAGTGAATGCTTCACTTTGTTGATTTATCAGATTGGGCAAAAATAAGTAACAACTAATAGCTATCTACTGTCTAAAAAAAGATCTAAAACCTAATAATAAGGAAAGGTTGAAAATAAAAGAACAAATATATACCATATAAGCACTAACTAAAAGAAAGCCATTATAGCTATATGAATAGTAAACCAAAAACCAAAAATAAGGCGGGGGGGGGGGGGAGCATTAATAGAATTAAATAGAGTTACTTTGCAAAGATAAAAGGTTATAATTTACTTAGAAGCTTTAATAACACGAAATATATATGCACATTTTCTGTTTATGTTTTTAGCAGAATGCTTTCTTCACAATTTCCTGCTATCAGCAAAATTTAAAAATTATTTTCTTCATAATCTATTTTCAGCTGATTTCTTATATTAAAGTGAATTCCTTATTAACACTAATCTTTATAGCAGTCTATTTATGCTTACGAGTTCCTTTTGTTATCAATTTACTCTATTTTTATTCTAGTATGAGTAGGTAATAAGGGTATTGGCCAGTTGATGAGAAAGATATTTGGTATGAAATTACATAAATGCCATACATTAAGATAATGATTACTATATAGTTTACGGAGTATCTTTTTATGATCCTCCGAGATGCCTGGTGCATTTGTGTACCAGTGGGGTTCCTTGGCCTGGCCTATGCCCTGTCACAATGCAGGACCCCTTGGGGGATGTTGGACTGCCAGTTTTGGCCCAATCCCTGCAGGCCAGGCCAAGGGTTCCTACCAGTGCATAAATTCATGCACTGGGCCTCTAGTATGCATATAAGATCTTTGGTTAATCTCTTTCCGCCCTCCCCCCTTCCTCCTGAGATTCATCAGTCTGTTCCATGTTTCCATGCCTCCTGTGTGTTGAGTGTCTGCCCCCTGGTGGTCAATGTGTACCATGGCTACCAGTCGCGAATGGTTGCTTAGGCTGTCATATATATATATATATATATATATATATATATATATATATATATATATATGCTCTGAATGTGTCTAAACAAACTACTTATACAAGGAGGAGTAGCCATGTATCTTGATTCCACGTAACAATGTGTAAGATATTCCTACACATCTTATTGCATATCTTAATACACAGTATCCATTCCCTTTCATTTGTTGATTCAAGAAACATCTATTAGGTGTCCAGTCTTTGATAAACAGTATTAGCAAAAATATAATAAAACTATGTTAGTCTTACTGAACAGAATAATAAATTCTGACTTACCCTTTCATTTCTTTCCTAAGATGCCCAAACACTTAATTCAATTTCTTAGAATGGGGGAGGAGGAGAACATTTCCCAAAGAGACATATGCCTAAATTTTAATTATAAAATTAATTAATGAAAATCTTTATACTTTTCAGGATGAGAGAGACACAGAGAAGGAAGACGAACTGGAAATGAAAAGAGGTCTTTTCTATAGAGACTATGCCTATGACAGTGATCCTGAGTACGGGTATGAACTTGGTTAATTCTCTATAGAGAAGTCTTTGTCATAATTAGTACAAAAATAGGCTGCTTCTTAATATGCCAGATTTGTGGAAAATTTAGACTCAAATTAGCAATTATCAATTAATTATATTTAAGATATTTAACTGAAAATCCTCTTAAAATATTTTAATATTTACATTAAAGAAACTTTTTAATAAATACAGTCAATGAATGGTGATCTCTCATCCTACTTAAGATTTTTAGTTTATTTGGCTTCTCTGCAAATCCACATATCCAGGACTTATTGTAGGCTTTATTATATATCCATGCTAGCTGTATATCTTCCATCACCTTTGAGTATGAAATTAATTAGGAAGAAATCTTTTACTTCCAATACTTTGGGATTTGGGAACTAGCATGGGGAAAAAATCTACTACCCATGTAGACTTTCGTCTCAATTTCATATTACCTCTCTTTTAAAAAGTTTTAGACAGCTGTGATAGCCTTGCATATTACATAAAAGTAATTTGAACTTCATGTTTAGAATATAATTTGGCCTTTTATACTTGTTAATTAAAATTTTAGCTATGTTGTTCTTTTAAGGAATTAGCTATTGATTTAACCTTTCTGTTTGCTTATGCATATTTTTCAGTCTTCTAGCAGTAGGAATATGCTCAATATAAATGCTTTAAGTATGAAATTATTTATAATAGAATCTCAATCTGAGTAATTTAAATTTTACGAATACATTTTTAAGTAACACAGGGTTGAGTGTAGTTTTTATTTTTCTCCATTGGTCACTATCTCATTAATAAGATGTAAAAAACAACCAAAAAGCTACCTTTAGTATTAAAAAAAGGAAGAAAAAAATCTAAATAATACATAGACTTAAAATGTCCTGCATAACTAAAAATAAAGAGTGCTATTATGAACATTTTGTACATGGTCCACTTGTGCAAGAATTTGGCTGGGGGATTTAGCAGTTGAATTACATCTCTAGACAACTCCAAGAGTTCCTATTTCACAGTTGACAGTGGAGGTAACATCATGAAACTGATAAGTTGGGAAGAAATTGTTTGTGTGAAATGTGATTCTAGATACATATATGAAGAAAATATATATAATTTAATAATCAGGACATATAGTTTTATATGGTACTAACTTCATAATCTCTAGCATGCCTAAGAAGTCTTACCTATAACAAGTACTTAATTTATTGAAGTAGGTCAATGATTTATTTTAAAAAATAAACTCAATCTTTGAAAAAGTCAGCATTTTATTTCTAGCAGATAATGTGATGAGTCTAGAACTTAGTTTTTTGTGATTTTATGTTTTTTAAAAAGTATGATTGAGCCTTAAGAAAAACTTGCCTTTTCTTCTCTTTTTCCTACAACTGTTTTATAGCTTCCTATCTATTATTTTTTTTCCCTTCAAAACTCTTAAAATGATAGTAAGTCCCTATCACTTCACATATACCCTCTTCTGCCTTTTTTCCTGTTTCCAAAGATGGTTCATGTTCAGTCTAATTTTCTGCTCCCCACTGGGGACAGCAGCAGCCTGGCACAGTCGAAAGGGCTCAGAGCGACAGACATGCCACCCCTTCCATTCCACCACCTGCTAGCTGAGTGGTTGTAGGAAGTTACTGGACTTCACTTAGTCTCAGTTTCTAGTTACTAACTTCAGAGGATGTAAGCTAAAATATAATATATATGTAAATACATATAAAATACTTAGTAGTTCCATGCCTCATAATTAATAACTTCTGTGTGCCAGCATACACTCCCTTTAATTTTTAAAACAATACCTGAAAAAATACAGTTAAGGATGATCAGACTCTGGACCAGTGGTTGGCAAACTCATTGGTCAACAGAGCGGCAAACCATGGTTCGTGAGCCGCATGTGGCTTGTGGGCCACAGTTTGCCGATCACTGCTCTGGATGATTAAGTGGTCCAAGGTCCCCAGCCTCTAATGGATTAAATGCGAGTCAGTGCCAGGTCTGTCTGACTCTCATAACTGGCCCTCGTGCACCTTCTGTGCTCTGCTTCATACCTCACTCACCTCTCTTCTCCGAATTCCTTTTCTAACTCACTCTCTCACACACTATTTTCATTTAGTGTTCTGTAATTTGTTTTCATGCAAATAATGCCACTCTTTATGCATAGGTCTGATTATCTTTTATTTATCATAGTCCAAACAGAGTATGCACATCTGTGAAGTACTTCATCAATATTTGATGTAGACAGTTGTGCCTCACCTGTGTATTGTAATCCCGTGTATTCTTTTTTATAGCTCATTTCAGCGGCCACATGGCACTCTCCAAATGGATGACGGTGAATACTGGTCCAACAGGGCAGCCTCTTACAAAGGAAAGTCCCACCGACCCATCTTTGAGAACAGCATGGACAAGATATACAGGAACTTATACAAAAAGGCCTGTAGTTCTGTTTCTCATACACAGGAAAGCTTCTGAGATCATCCATGATGAGCTGTATGAGTGTCCATGTCAACTTCAATGAAAGTGTTTGATGTGATCAATATCTGCATTCCTTTCTTTTTTAAACAGGTGGCTCTCATTGAGTGCAGTAGTTAGATTTGAACACGTCTGTTTCTTCAAACAGTACATTATCATCATAGGCAAGCCTTTTTTTTTTTTTTAAATCACAGAAGAGAGTGCTATGTTCCAAAAGACAAAGCTCTGCAACACAATCACAAAGTCCATTGTGACTGTGTGAAGGATATTGTCATGTTATCTCATGTCACCATCTGAAAATCCAAGAGTGGATTCCCTCTAAAAATGTTTTGCCTTAATCACCTTGTAATTTTCATGTACTTAAATGGTTATCTTATCTGAGCAAGATTTAATTAATATTAACTCCATTTTCTTACTAATGAGCAAAAAGATATCCTTTGTAGAAATGAATTTCCCAAGAGTTTTAACCAGCATTTTCTAATTTTTCCTCTTAGAAAAGTCTATATTTCTTAACTCATAAAAAATCACTTTCTTTTTAAAGTGTTTATAATCACTCACTTTCTCTTCTCTAAAAGAACTTTCTAAGTTACCTAAAATGCACAACAGTTACCTAGGATAGCAAAGCCCATGTGTGATCCCAAATCAGAATAACTTATTTTTAAAAATATAATTCTTTGTCTGATTTTCTTCTAGATCCATGTCTTTTGGTACAAACAGAATCAGAAAATAGCCCCTGTTAGTAAATATGTAGAGACTTATGGATTATATTGTAAACTAATTTATCTTAAAGTTTTCATAGTTACCAAATGGCCCAAGAAAGTAGTATCCTTACTTTAAAGGGCACTTGGAACCAAAATGAAAGTAAAATATTATAGCAGAACTCTTTGTGATAGGCACTGGGAAATCTGTTGGTTGATAAAATTAGTTCCTTCCCTAACCCAAGCACACACTTGTGAGGGCAGCACCACTCTGAAGATAGGAAGGTATCAGTTACCTCACTTTCATGAGAGTGAACCCAGGGAAAGCAGAGAAAGATAGACTTGGCTTACAAGCTTAAAGTTGATTCCAAGGAGGTGTTTTCTCATTGACTCTTTCTCTTGTTAATTCTACAGCTATGATTTAAAAAGAAAAAAATTGACTTAAACTTCATTTAAATTGAAATTAACTTGTAAAATTGGGTGACTTACTTTTGTATTAGGAGAAAATATGATATTGCAATCTAATAATAGGGCTTTTTAATTTCATGTTAATGTTTTAATATGACTTGAACTTCATATTAAGAATGTCAATCATGTTAAGAATGTCTTACTAGTAGAACAACAGTCTATGATATGTCAGAAAATGCATCAGAGATAGGAGCCAGGAGTCCTCGGCTCTCGTCCTTTCTGCCATTTTCCAGCGGAGTCTTTTTAACTCCCTAGTTCTTAGTTTCCATTAGCTATCAAGTGAAGAGAATGGAATAGATCAGCATTTTCTGAACCAGGTCCTGTGGACCACTATTTTAGGAAATGGTTGTAGAAATGTAAATACCAGTATTGCATTGGTTATATTAATTTAGGAAAATTTGTGCACTATATACCCTCCCACAACATACAGAGCCACAGGTAGGATGACAGGAGTGAAAGGGGAGGCAGTTAATGCTGAATCAGCAGTTGCCAGCTGGTGCTGTCCTGCTAAAACTCTGGCTTGTGGTCATCATAGTCATAGGAAACACTAGTCTATTAGAGGTGTTAAGAAATGCTAGCATAAATTTGTTTTGCTCTAACATCAAATAGAGAGTCTGGCACTTATTGGTGTTCACTAACTACTTATTTTAGTAACTCAGAATTTTCTCAACAAAGTTAAGCATGTAATAGTATCCATTGTCATGGCCATCTTTCCCCTCATATTCTGTCTTCCTTAACCTCCCATACTCCCTCTTAGTGTCACCCTCAGGGGTATGTGGACACCAGCAGGGGATATACTGGGCTAGGTATAATGACGTTTTATGCAATAACCTTTTGACAGTTAACATTTAATAATGCTTTTAAAAAATTATATCCTCAGTGAAATTTAGGTGTATTTTTTCTGTGTGTGTGTGTGTGTGTCTAAACAAATGAAAAACTTGCCCATTTAAAAGTTGCTGCTTATTATTGAAAAGAACAAATATGAACTTCAAAGAAAATGTTTTGCTATCATAGAATATCAAGTGAATAAGTACCACAGAAATTACTTATTGTACCTATATCTGCCATTGACTTTGGCAAAGGCCACAAAAAGTGGGTCTTGGAGTACCTTCAGGAAGTGATGTTTTAAAAGCCACATCCTCTGATTAAATCTGATATCTCAGAGTTGGGTGCAAATCTTTAGATATGTGGCATCTATGCTAAGTGTCTGATTATTTCTGTTCTCCTGGGGGAGGAGTGTCTTTATTGCTATCCTAACTATTACTGTGAATTCTTAAGTTTATTGTCTTTAAAGGGTAAAAGCTTTAGTAATAGTTATCTTTTCTCATTGATAAAAACAGAAAGGTACAGTTGTTTATTATCTTAGCCTTTTTTCTATATTGGACTTAATATGAGATAAACGGGCCTTCTTTCTTTCAATGTATTTTTACCCTTAAATAAAAAAAAAGGGAGGGAGATTTTAGAAAGAAAAATGTCAATTCAATTAAAAAAAAAATGAGTCATTAAACTGAGTCCTCCCTGGTTCCACTACTTTTTATATAACCTTGTTAAGTCATTTATCCTTCTTGAAGTTCAGTTTACTTAACTATAAATTGCTCAAAAAGTTATTTAGAATGATCTTTAAATGTTCCAACATTTCTATTATTATATAATTGATTAATATGGAAGATAAGGAAGTACTAGGAAACAGTAGTGTTAAATATTTGTGTGTAAGTTTTGGGGAGGAGACAGATATCAAAAAAGTATATTTTGCTGTATTTCTATGGATCACCTCCACAAAAGTATTGAATGTGAGTTAGCGAGACAAGTCAGAGTATAATGTCTTGGATTTCCTCGTTTTTACCCTATCATATTCTTTGTAGGTTCTTGTAGATAATATATTTTTTCATTTTTGTATCATCTTTGTAGCCCTAGCACCACAATCTGGACATATCTTTGTTATAGCAACTGATAAACAGAAACTGAATTATCAATGACTTTCTCATGTGTCCTTTTCTATTGTTCTGCATTTGTGTCACATAGTGTTGAATAACTATATGAAAAAATATAGGAAGCGCCACTAAAAACAATACAAAGCCTAACTCTGTCTGGATATAAAAAGTAAGATGTTCCACCTTGGTCAGGTGGCTCAGTTGGTTGAAGCATCATCCCATACACCAAAAGGTTATAGGTTCAGTTCTTGGTCAGGACACATAACTAGGTTACAGGTTAAATCCTCAGTCAGGGTGCATATGGGAGGCAACCCACTGATGTTTCTATCTCACATTGACATTTATCTGTCTGTCTCTCTCTGTTCCTCTTTCATTAATAAAAATATATCCTCAGGTGAGGAAGGAAGGAAGGAAGGGAAGGAAGGAAGAAGGAAGGAAGGAAGGAAGGAAGGAAGGAAGGAAGGAAGGAAGGAAGGAAGGAAGGAAGGAAGGAGAAAGGAAGGGAGGGAGGGAGGGAGGGAGGAAGGAAGGAAGGAAGGAAGGAAGGAAGGAAGGAAGGAAGGAAGGGAGGGAGGGAGGAAGGAAGGAAGGAAAGAGAGGGAGGAAGGGAGAGAGGGAGGGAGGAAAGGATGGAGGGAGGGAGGGAAGGAAAAGACTATTGCTAGCAGCTAGTTTATACTTGTAGCCAAAGAGATAAAAATGCCAAAGATAAGACAAAATCTTAGTTGTGCCTTAGTCCTCAAGTTCCTCAGATAAGAGAGTTAGTGTTTTTGTGTGAAATCTATTTTTTAAAAGAGTACTCTTAAAAAAAGAAGTCGATATGACAACCTGCCTTTTTTTCTGTCTGTTAGTTGGCTAGCCCACTAAAGTATAAGGCATCCAGGTGACCAGGGCCAGCTCCTAAGCTGCTGCTCAGAGGGTGATAAGTACGGGGTTAGGCAATGAACCAAGAAAGCAATTGCCTGCAATTGTTCCTAGAACCTTATGTTCCAATGGAGTCTAAATCCCTTCTATGAAATGTAAATGTCTTGGTTCCAAATAAGCCTTAAACACTTTTTTCCCAGTGTCTTTATCTCCTGTCACTCACAGAACCATACATTTTTAACTAAGGCAGTGAATCCTCTATCTCCCAGCATTCAGATGTAAACAACTTACTTAATTTAGCAACTGTTGCTCTTGATTAATTAAGAATTAGTATGATAAATAAGGTATTTATGTGAATATGTAAGCAAAACTGTCTCAATGAAATGCAGTTT
This sequence comes from Lasiurus borealis, assembly GCA_004026805.1. NCBI lineage: Eukaryota > Metazoa > Chordata > Mammalia > Chiroptera > Vespertilionidae > Lasiurus > Lasiurus borealis. The sequence goes on along the minus strand of PVJN01004037.1, from coordinate 68,437 downwards.
TGTTTTTTTCACTTTTACTAATATCTTAATCTCAGTAGTTTGCATTCGAGCTATGAGAAATGACATAAATGAGCCTGGTACAAGAATTTATCCTGCTCTAATTTGTATAGAATATGAATGTATTGAGGAGACATTTTTTTTTCACTTCCCATCCCCACTTTAGTGTCATCTTTAGTTTTTTAAACAAGAGAATTAAAGTAATATTTATTAGATATCACCATTTGTGCTTGGTGATTTACATACATTATCTTATTGATCTTCACAACCACTTTGAGTAATCTCAGTGTTATAGCTCAGTAACTAAGGATTAAACTGCTGTGGTTGGTCAGTCAATGATAAACTTGGATTTGAATCTCACCCCAGCTCTGCCTCTCAGCCAGATAAGTGATTTAAAAACTCACCTTGTTATAGTTCATAGGTTTTTAAATGATGGAGCTAGTATCTCTTCAGAGAGAACCTCAGATTACAATACAAACCGAAATCACATTAATGCTGTTAAACCTGGGGCAGATTTCCAACATTTTAACACTAAAAATGAATAAAGAGATCATTTCATGAACTAGGTTGGAAACTGGTGGAAGGGTATGAAAGGAATATCACTGAAAATGTCTGACTATGATTTTATGGTAACCAGAGTGGACTTATGGAATAGTGGCAGGTGAAGGATTCACAGTGCTCTTTCTGTGGAGCCCTAGTTACTCTCTTTGATTGAGTAACTGCACAATCCTGTAAAACAAAATTTTTAAACACACACACACATACACACACACACACACACACACACACACACACACATTTAATGCTCACCTGAGGTTATGCCTTCACTGATGAGAGAGAGAGAGAGAGAGAGAGAGAGAGAGAGAGAGAGAGAGAGAGAGAACAGAGAAGCATCAATTGGTTGCCTCCCAAACTTGCCCACAGGGTATCTACAGGGGATGAAGCCTGAAACCTAGGTGTGCCTGATCAGGAATCAAACCCATAACCTTTTGGTATATGGAATTATGCTCCAACCAACAACCACGTGGCTGGGGCAGCACTACATTTTTTTTTAACAGCTTTATTGGGAGTATAATTGATATACAAAAAATAGTACAAATTCAATATGTACATTTTGATGAATTTGAACACTTGCAAACTCCTGTGATACCATCACCACAATCAAGGTAATTCAGTGCCCCCTTCAGAGTTTCCTGTGTATCATTTTTGTTTGTGAATTATAAGTACCGTGCTGTAAAGTATTCTATAGGAATTATCTTATGTAACTGAAACTGTGTTGTTATTAACAAACTAGAGGCCTGGTGCATGAAATTCGTGCAGTCAGGGTGGGGGGGTCCCTCTCCCAGCCTGCTCCCTCTTGCAATTTGGGAGCCCTTGGGGGATGTCCAACTGATGGCTTTGGCCGGCAGGGAACAGGCCTAAGCTGTCAGTTGGACATCTTAGCACTGCTGTGGAGTCAGAAGATCCCGCCACTGTCGCTGCACTAACCAGAGAGCGTGGCTTCTGGCTAAGCAGTGCTCCCCCTGTAGGAGTGCACTGACTACCAGTGGGCAGCTCCTGCATTTAGTGTCTGCTCCCTGGTGGTCAGTGAGCATCATAGCGACTGGTCATTCCATTGTTCAATCTATTTGCATATTAGCTTTTTATTATATAGAATAAAAGTGATTTTAAACTCTTATTTGATACATGGTTTGCAAATATTTTTTACCATGCCATAGTTGACTTTGAATTCTGTTGATTATTTCCTTTGGTGCAAGAGCTTTTTATTTAATATGATTCTCCTGGTTTATCTTTGCTTTTGTTTTTTTGTGCTTTTGGTGTCATACCCAATAAATCATTGCCTAGACTAGTGTCAATAAACCTTAAGTTTTCTTTCAGGAGTTTTATAGTTTCAGGTCTTACATTAATCTTCAATTTTTTAGAGTTGACTTTTGTATATGGTGTAAGTAAAGTAGGGGTCCAATTTTTTTTTTTTTTTTTAATGTGGCTATCCAGTTTTCCTTATAGCATTTTTTGAAGAGACTATCCCTTCTTGGCATCCTTGTCAAAGATTATTTGATTGTATACATGCTGCTTTTTTTATGGGTTCTCTATTCTGTTTCATTGCTCTATGTTAATCTTTTTGTTTTATTACTATAGTATTTTAATTTAGTTTGAAAACAGGAAGTGTAATACCTCCAACTGTGTTTCTCTTTCTTAAGATCACTTTGACTATTCTGGATCTTTTGTAGTTATACATGAACTTTATGATTTTTTTCTATTTCTATAAAAATTGTCATTGAGATTGTGATAGGCATAGCAATGAAGTGATGAGGATAGCGATCTATAGATCACTTTGAGTTGTATGTACATTTTAATAAGCCACACGGTAACTACGAAAGAAAAAATATAGAAGATAATACAAAAGAAAATGAATCAATGAATATCACTACAAAAGAAAAAATCAACCAAATGCAAAGGAAAGAGAGCAATAGAAGGTTAGAGGAACAAATAATTAAAAAACAGAAAAACAGCCAAAACCAGTTTGGCTCAGTGGATAGAGCGTCAGCCTGGGGACTGAAAGGTCCCAGGTTCGATTCCGGTCAAGAGCATGTTCATTGGTTGCAGGCACATCTCTAGTAGGGGGCATGCAGGAGACGGCTGATTGATGTTTCTGGCTTTCTATTCCTTTCCCTTCCTCTCTGTGAAAAGTCAATAAAATATATTTAAAAAAAAAAGATTTGCCAAATCTTTAAAAAAAAAAACAACAGAAAAACAAAATGGCTAAAGTAAGCCCTCTTCTATCAATAATACCTTAAGTGTGAATGGATTAAACTCCTCAATCAAAAGACATAGAATGGCTAAAGGGATAATAAACCAATACCCAGCTATATGTTATCTATAAGACTAACTCTATATATAAGGACACACAGGCTCAAAGTGAATAAATGGCAAAACGGTATTCCATGCAAATAGTAAACGAGAGCATAGGAGGCTATAGTAATATCAGAAAAAATAGACATGAAATCAAAAACTGCCTCAAAATCACTACATTTCTGTTGCAGTAAAAGTTTAAAGTTTAGCTTTCTGATTTTATGATCTAGTTCAGAAAGAAGATGAGAGAAAATCTTTAATGTCTTTGAATATGCGTAATAGAATTGAGAATAAGTATATTCTGATAAAGGCTCCCCTTTATCAATGAAACTCATTCTTCACCTGAGCTTCTGTTTGTGTAATTGATTTTAATAAAATTAGTGATATATGCAAACAAAATAGTGAGAAAGTGAAACAAAGTACAGTGGTACCTCAAGATACGAGTGCCCTAACATACGAGATTTTTGAGATATGAGCTGTCGAGTGAGCGATTTTTGCTTTGAAATACGAGCAACATTTGAGATAGGAGTAATCGCGCAAATCGGCCAGCTGCACACGACCCACCAGTTTACCTCGACTCAAGTGTCTCATAGTTGCCCACGCCTCAAGGTTACGGAATGAGTTAAACTCATATCTCGAGGTACCACTGTAGTGAGAAAATGTGCCGCTCCAGCACAGCCAAGGGTCGGCGAGCCTGAGGAAGGGCTGGCGAAGGATGAAGACAGACAGAATAAGCTGGGTCCTGGTGGATCTTCTTTGCCTGGCTGAAACCACAAAATAGATCCAGACTGCAAGCTGATGCTTTATTTTATAGTCAGAGGTAAACAAGGTAGTGGTCACCATAGTTACAATGTTCTTATAAGTTTCACTTGTTTTGGCAGCACCTGCTGCACCTCCCACAGCCCATTAGCTACCCAGGAAGGATCTAGGGAGTATCATAAGGTCAAGCTTAATTATTCTAAGAGGGTTGTACCCTCTAAGCTGGGACTTGTTTTCGACTTTGCCAGTAGGTCAGTCAGAGGCTTAACCCTATAACCGCTCCCTTCGGGAGAATTTATATACATATATATATATATATATATATATATATATATATATATATATACACACACATATATATGTGTGTGTGTGTGTGTGTGTGTGTGTGTGTGTTTTCAGAAAATTCTATTTCTCACAAAAATGTGCAGTAGAAAAAGCATTTCTTCACAACTTTTCCAAACCTCATTTTTACTACCTGTGAAATAGGGTGTTAATAAATATTGCCCTCCATTCCTCAGAGAAGAATTAGAATTGAGTAGGAAAATAAATATGGACACTCTTTGACATACATTAGTTACTATCATAATTGCTTTTTGGAACTGATCTGGGAAAATGAATTTGCAATTTGACAGATATTCCGTCTGGTTCTAGAGTTGACCAGACCTCAGATTTATTTTCTTATATTTGTTATCTCAGTGTTACTTAACCTTTCTGAACTTATGTTTTCACTTGAAAAATGAAAGTTATTTTCATAGTGTTGTGATCATTTAGAGTTAATGCATGTGGAGCACCTCATACAATGCGTGGCATTCAATAAAGAGTAACTAAAACTAAAATTCTAAGTCAATATAGAGGGAGTATTTTGAAAGATCAGAGGATCTGATTGGGAGGAAATGGAAGATGAGCTGTGAATAAATGTAAAAAAAATAAAAATTATTTTAAGCCATGAGACCAAGTTAGTTAGATTTTTGGTATGGCTTTTAAATTTATTAGTTATTTAATATGTGGGTTGCATAGAATTATGAAAAGAGCCAGATATAACTGTGTTTGAATTCTGTACTGTGGTGGTATCTGAAGGTATGGAACCTTAATTTTATCATTCATGAAATGGGAATGAGACCTACCTAGGATTATTACTATGAAACATATAGTAGGTAAATGAACCAAGTGACCAGCATTGTACTTGACTAGCAATGATTTAGTGTCCTTACCCATCATTAACTGTTTTGTATCTAAACCTACCCAGGCAGGTACACTGCTCAGCCCTTACCCTGGGATCCCTGAGCCTCTGGAAGAGGTTCCCATAGAGTTTACAACTAACAATAAGTCATGATTACAGTCTCTGAGAATGTTATCCTTTTATTATTATTATTATTATTATTATTATTTTATATTTTATTGATTTTTCACAGAGAGGAAGGGAGAGGGATAGAAAGTCAGAAACATCGATGAGAGAGAGACATCAATCAGCTGCCTCCTGCATGCCCCCTACTGGGGATGTGCCCGCAACCAATGTACATGCCCTTGACCGGAATCGAACCTGGGACCGTTCAGTCCACAGGCCAATGCTCTATCCACTGAGCCAAACCGGATTCGGCAAATGATATTACATTCGGCAAATGTGATGTCTCTCACGTGAAGGTATTATATTAAAAATAAAACTAAATTTAGTTTGAGGGTATATTCTGTCAAACCAGTTTTGACATAGGAAGTTTATTTTGTTTTTATTTTGAACTCTGTACTGAAACACCCATCTTATATAAAAACTGCTGTTTGAAATTTTCTATAAATGTTTACTTGCTTAAATAATAAGGAAAAGGAGACTACTCTCACTTCGGAGAGGCCATTAAACCTTCCCTTGGACAAAATTATCAGTGCTGGCACCAGGCCAGGCCTTTGGTTGAGGTCTCAAGGCCCCAGCACGTAGGGGCTCTTTAAGAACTTGCAAAAGGGACAGGAAGCATCCATATTTGGGAGACAAAGAAGGTAAAAATTCCTGCATGTTGGAATTTGAGACATTTTCCTCTGGACTCACACGTAACAAATCTAACTTCAAACTCTCCAAGCAGTTTGATTATTCCCGTTCTCTGTAACAGTACCATTATATTTTACAAATGAAACATATTCTTTTGATTTGGGGGATGTAAGAGACAGAAGTTAGTAGATCATTCTAAGTCAGTGGTCAGCAAACTATGGCTCATGAGCCACGTGGCTTGCCAGCCGCAGTTTGCCACTCTGTTGACTAATGAGTTTGCCAACCACTGTTCTAATTCAATGGAAGTAATCCTAGAATATGTTGGCCAGAGGAACAGCCCTGAAGCTAAAGAATTTGGCATGACCATGACTGAGCAATCACCACTTTTTTTTTCCAGAAGAGTATACTGTTTGACACCAGTCACAGAGGTCTGCATACAGCTGTGCTGTTAATAGGGATATGTTTTGAGGAATTCATCTTTAGACACTTTAATTCTTGTGTGACCATAGAGTGCATTTACACAAACCTAGATGGTACAGCCCAAGGCACACCTAGGTTATATGATACAAGCCTGTACAGCATGTGCAAAACAACATGAGATTAAATCAAGCACAAGCTAAAATGATGCCATTGAGAGGTGCAGTAAACATGAGATGTGTGAGGCTGCTGCTGGCATAACATGGCATACTGTTTTATAGCAACCTTTTTATTGTGAGTAGAAAGAGTCCAATCTAAATGATAAATAGTATAAATATATTTACCAGTAACATAGTTGTTTACTGTAATTACCGAGTATTAGTTACTGTGCATCACTGCATGTGCTGTACTTTATCTGACCGCAGCACAATAGATTTGTTTACACCAGCATCATCACAAATGCCTAATGCACTTCATAAAGATGGCTATGACATCACTAGGTGATAGGAATTTTTTTAGCTCCATTATAATCTCATGAAATTGCTCTTAGATTTGCTCCCTCATTGACCATAACATTATTTATGGGACATGACTATATACACTGAGTGGCTAGATTATTATGATCTCTGAATGCATAGTAATCTGGTCACTCAGTGTATATCCTATATAATAAAAGGCCAATAAGCAAATTGTCTCCTCGACCAGGAGTTCAACCACCAGGCAGGCCAGCCAACTGGCCATATCCCCTTCCCCTGGCCAGGCTGGCCAGACCCCACCCATGCACTGAGCCTCTCTCTTTCTCTCTCTACACACACACACACACACACACACACACACACACAAATATATACACACATTCACAGTATGTGTGTGTGTGTGTGTATATATATATACATATATATATATATATATATGTATATATATATACACATATATATATATATGTGACAGCATATGTGTCATATATACCTTTTTTTAAAGTAGACCCATCTCATATCTCATGTTTACCAGGTGATTCTTTAGTTTTAAATGAACGATTTTTAAATTACAAAATTTTTCTCTAGAGATCTCAACCTAAAATATAAATAAAGTAAAAATACATAAATAAAATGAAATTTAAAATACATTTATATATTTTTTGGAAACTGGTAGCTAATCCTATATAATAAAAGCCTAATATACTATCTGGTCATCTGGTTGGCCGCTCAACCAATCAAAGTGAATATGTTAATGATGTGCTAAGGCTGCTCAGCTGATTGCTATGATGCGCACTGACCACCAAGGGACAGAAAACTGACTGGTCAACCAGTCGCTATAACATGCACTGATCACCAGGGGGACGACACTGTGACTGGTAAGTTAACTTGCTGCTGGGGTCGAACCAATCAAGACTGAACTAGACAGGCCAGACATGCCCTGTAGCCTCCCATGATCCCTTGTCCTTCCCTGGCCCCAATTGTGCACTGGTGGGGTCCTTTGGTCTTACCTGTGCCCTCTCTTAATCCGGGATCCCTTGGTAGATGTCAGATAGCCTTTTTTGGCTCAAGGGCAGAACGACTGGTCACTGTGATGCATACTGACCAGCAGACACTCAATGCAGGAGCTGCCCCCTGGTGGTCAATTTGCTTCCACAGGGGGAGCACTGCTCAGCCAGAGCCAAGCTCATGGCCGGCGAGTGCAGCAGCAGTGGCAGGAGCCTCTCCCACCTCTGCAACAGCACTAAGGATTTCTGATTGCTGGTTTAGGTTCACTGCCCCCAGGCCTAAGCCATCAGTTGGACGTACCCCAAAGGCTCCCAGACTGCAAGAGGGTGCAGGCTGGGCTGAGGGACCCCCTATCCTCGAGTGTACGAATTTCATGTACCAGGCATCTAGTGAGTATTACATTTTATTGCATCTTACTGTACATAAATTATTCATTGCACAGAAAAACTATCTAGTGGTTAAATACACGGCTTCTGAAATCACATGCCAGTTTCAAATTGCACTTTAACCGCTTAGCAACTGTGTGACCTTTTCTCACCTATAAAAATGGAAATAATGGTGCCAATCCTATGGGATCAATATGAAATTTAAATGATTTACCAAACACAAAGTGCTTAAAACAATGCTTAGCACATGGTAAGGGCTCCATAAATGATATTATTTATGATGATGATGTATCTGACTCATTATCTATTAGACTCATCTGAAATTTATGTTTTCTGAAACAATTGTTGTACATCCCTTTGTACCCCATTTTTAATAATATTCTGTTAATATTCTGTTTTAATAATTACTATACTGAAGAGGAATCTACCACTCTACTCAACAAGAACATGTTAAAAACATTTGCATTTTCCTAAAGGATAGAAACAATATGCTTTCCTGCTTCTCCTTTGTGGCCCAGCAGTTGTTCGCATATGATATTTCTGCAACTGTGCTGCATAAAGAATGTATTTTGGCATAGAAACTGCATAATTTGGAGAGCTTTTTGTTGATAATCTTAAACAAAAACAGTCAAACTCATTTCAGTTCCACTGGAAACCCAAGGAGGGGAATTGTTTTTGCCAAATGAAAGAAAAGGTGCCAGTTTTTGAATTAGAAAGTGTTTTCAAGTGTTTATGTTGAGAAAATGGAAGGAAAAGAACATTTGACTTCAGTGAATTTTTGTCTAGTAAACATTTAAAGCCTTGGAAACAATTTTTACTAATTTTTATGATAAATAGTAGTTTGTATTTTGCATAGGCCTTAACATTTCCAAGCATTTTTACATAAGCTATTGTCTCTCTCCTTAGCATGTTTGTGAATTATTTAGGGAAGGAAAATGTAATCTGTATTTTTACAAATGAGAAAACTAAAGTTTTGAGTGTCTCTTGCAGGTGACATAGTGGATGTGTTTAAGTGGCTGAACTAGGACTTAAACGTATATATTAGTATTTTCTCATAGAACTCTAGAACTTGTTCCTACTATTGTTTGATTTTCTTTGGGTATTAGATTTTAAGAGGTGATACTTGAGTCTCAGTGATCAATTCACTTCCGTATTTGGAGCCAGCTTGTTTTCTCTGATTCACAATTTTCCTATGTTTGTAAATACCTCCACCCATTTGCTTTCCTGCTCCCTGCTCTGTCCTACCTGTTGACCAATTCGGCTACTTATTAACACATCCCTGTTCCACAGAGTCACCATCCTGTGACTTGTCTGCAGCTCTCCCAGCTCTCCCAGTGGAACTGAAATGAGTTAGACTGTTTTTGTTTAAGATTATCAACAAAAAGCTCTCCAAATTATGCAGTTTCTATGAACTTCCATGGGATTGAAAGAACTCAGGGATCTGGTTACCACAAATGATTGGACTCAGGTGCAAAGCTGCTGGTGAAGCTTTGGTTGTACTCCAGTTCAGTGGTTCCAAATCCTGACTGGTCAGAGTCACTCATGTGAAAAATGGTTTCCTCACTCAACCTACAGAGATCCTGCCTGAGGCAGACCATTTACCTGTGTTTTAAGAGGGTCTCCAGGTGATTGTGATGTTGGTCTAGGTTGGAGAACCCTGGGTCTGCCCCTATATGGTTTCCTCTGTAGTAAAGAGCATAAAGAGCATGTAGGGTTTTTTGTGTTTTCCTGATTTAAATTTCTCCCTTTAAAATATTTTTACCTTGTTAAGTTCTTCATCTGATTTTTAAAATTGTATTTTAGGTGCAAAATATCTTGATCTTCAAGGAAGATAATGATTGGTTTTTGATTTCTATATAAATTATATATCTTCTTGGTTATTCATGGCTAACCTTTAAATACCATGGTTTTATCTTTCTCTTTGATCTCAACAGTTTTCAGGTTATTTATTTATGTACTTGTTAAACAAGCCTACTATTCAGTAACTATGGTGAGTGGCATTGGAAAAATATAAAACAAAATCTGGACCTCACACTTTATAACACAGTGTATTGTAAAGCGTGAAGTATATTGTGGATGTATACAACATAGTAAGTATACAGAGATGTTTAGGTGAGTGCATAGAGAGCATGAAAGAGGAAGCAATCACTTAGTGAGTGAAGGAAGACTTCACAAAGGAATCAGCCTTTCATCTTAAGAGATGATTTTGCCAGGAGAAGAGAGTCGGGCATCAGAGCTTGCTTGTGCAAGCAGCACAGTGGACTCAAGGAACCGTGGGAAGTCTGGGATGGTTCCAGTAGGAAGGTATTTGAAGTTGGGGGCCTAAGATGAGGGTGGAATGTATGTTGAAATCACATTTCAACAGAAGGTCCTCCTTCAGATGGCTTAACTATAGGATTGAATTGTATCCTCCTGTCAAAAGAACTACATGCTCAATAATGCCACTTCTTATAGTGTAGTTGATGTTCCCAAGGTCGTATTAAGACCAAAGATAAGGGTTTTATATTCTGTTTCTCATCTTTGAGCATATTTCTTTGAGCACTTGTGTGTCCAACACTGTAGATGACAAAAAATGATTCTTAAATGTTCTCACTGACTTTTCAGTTCAGTTTAGCATGTGGCATAGATATTAGAAAAGACCACAGATACCACATAGGTATTCCTAAGTGCTGGAGTTCATGAGTAAATAAGAGTTCAAAAGTTGTGGAGAGCCAAAGCTATTTATAAGAAAGGATTTCCTGAATACAGAGGAGGGATGAAGTCAATCTGAAGAATGGGTTAGATTGGAATAGGTGGGGAAGGAGAAAAGCACTATAATTGTGGAAAATTGAGCAAAGGACTACAGGTGTGAAATGAAAGGCTGATATGTGTTTGAGGGCACTGCTGCCTGGAGCTACAGAATCCTGTAGGGGAGAATATCAGTGAGTACTGGCAATAAATATAGCTTCTAAGTGAAATGAAACCTTTGAAAAGCCTAGCAAGAAAGGCTATTCCTGAATTTACTTTTGATCCACCTTAAAGATCTCACATAAAATACAAAGCTCAACTGAACTTTAAAAAGTAAATATTTTGTGCTAGAAGAGTATTTCCTGGCATTAAGATACTTTCAAACACTAAAATCATCGCCAGAGATTTCCCAGTTTAAACTCACGTTGTTTAAATGCATTCGAAAAAGCTTTAGATAGTTGGGACATTTTTACCTCAAGGGATAGAAAAGTATAGTCTTTGACCTGTCTCATTTCATCTGCTGGGTGCCGTGTTTCCTTCATTGTCTGCCTACTCAGGGAACGTTAGGGAGAATTCCTTCTGGCCTTGGATCAAGAATAAAGTTGCATACATAGGGCCACTATAACTCAGACTTCAAAGGCTTAATATAAAAACATTTTCTGATAAACTTAAAATCACTGTTATTTTATATCAGCTTCTCTGGGAAAATATTTCAGCTTTAACTGCACTTTCAAGTGTTATTTTCTTATTTTAAAAAGCAATAGTGCAAAAAGATAAAAAGACAAAAAAAAGCAATAGTGTACCACAACATTGGAATATTTATACGTAGAAGTATTCATATAAAAGTAAAAACTTAACTTGGTAATATGTGTGTATATATTTTTTTAATTTTATTGATTTTTACAGAGAGGAAGGGAGCGGGATAGAGAGAAACATCGATCAGCTACCTCCTGCACACCCCCTGCTGAGGATGTGCCTGCAACCAAGGTACATGCCTTAACCAGAATCGAACCTGGGACCATTCAGTCCTCAGGCCGATGCTCTATCCACTGAGCCAAACTGGTTAGAGGTAAGTGTGTATATTTTATTTCGACATTCAATTCTACAATGTTGTTAGATTTTTATAAATTGGTTATCTTACTACTTTAATGTTAGTATAAACACATTTCCTTTTCTAAAATGATGCATAAACGTATTTTTTAAGGGTTATCTAATGTTGCATGGATATTTTGTGGAGTAATTAAACCATTCCTCTGTGGTTGGGCAATTAGGTTGTTTCCTAATTGTGTATGTGTATTACATACTTAAACTGAGGAGAGCATGTTCACACTGAAGGTAGGTTCTGTGGTCTGCTTATGCAGCATGCAAGCAGAAAATGGGGGGCAGAGGGACCTCTTCCTCCCTGTTTGTTTTTACCCGAACTCTCCATTGTTTAAGTACATTTTAGCCTCTATGCCATTTTCAGAAGCTTTTTTGGTCTCACTTTTTGGTTTGGGTAAGGTTTAAATATAAAATCCATCTGTGGAGCATATTGTATATTCACATTGAAGGCTAAAACCCATTTTCAATTAAAACTTTGTTCAGCACTCATGGTTCACTTTGTCCTGTTTTTATTATGAAACATTTCAGTCTTCTTCCGAAAACCCATATGTCTTGTACGTTTCAAGATGTTCCTTGTTGCTCAAGAGAACGAGTTTCTTTCTACCATCGGCTCACGGCCATATGCTCCGGCTGTTCATCTTGCCTCCCTGCCTGGCGTTGGTGTAGGCAGCATCTTGTACACAACGCAAGTCAGTGTATCCCCTTCTCTTTAATAGGACTTGTCAGAAGTAGAATAGCAAACTGGATACATGGAACGGTTCTCGGGCTGGTTAGGTTATATGTGACTATTAAGGAGGTGGCCTGTCGAAGTTCCTAATGTTCATAAGACACAGAGAGAAAATGTGTCAGAGAGGCCTGAAGTCTTGCCAGATGTAAGCAAGCACAATGAAGTACTAATGGTGCTGCTGGGCAGTAGCACACGCTGTCAGTGGCAGTTCCTCTGTATTTACTATAAACTGGAAGTGAAGATGGGGGAGGGAAAGGAGGTGTAAAAATCAGATTCTCTTAATTTTAGCAACACACCACCATGCTGGCATCTGAAAGCATTCTGCAGGATTGCCCACACCATGTGAGCGATTTTTGAGATAACTTGTGTCGTACTTCAAGTCAGAGATGAACTAATTGAATAATGATGTTTAAGTTGCATCTGAATTAGAAGAGGCAGTGCTCTCTGACGGCATTAGAAAGTTTTTGCCTTTCCAAAATTAATAAAAATTGTCAATCACAATAGGCTTGACATTCTCACATTATAAAGTCCCTAAGGAGTAAAACTGTCAGCATCCTGAACCTGAGTTCTGAATCCCTGAGTTCTTCAAATAATTTTTATACTTTGAATACTTGTCCTTTTAACTACTGACTGGAGCTCTAAACGTCTCACAGATTTCCTAACCTCCTCAGAATAGAGGACACTGGGTGTATCTTAATGCCTTTTGGTGACTCTGGTGCCTGTATGGATGCCATTTGTTGCTTCAGCCAGTGTGAATAGAGCTGCTGAGGGGAGTGTGTGCCAGCCTGGCTGCCTTCGTGCCAATCTGGCTCTGTTTTGTTCTGTATTTATTTATTTACTTACTTACTTATTATTTATTCTTAGCATTTATGAAACTTTGATGTTTGTTCTTCCCTTACTGACAATAGACTCATCTCATTATTTCAGAATTTCCCTTTTCTCTTAAAATTTTTGGTTTATGATTTAGCATAGGTTTGATCTAAATACCTGTCAAGAGCCTTGCAGGTATTGCTGTGATGCCATCAACTGTGATTGTTAGGAGTTTTGTTTGCTGCTTCTTCCAGCCGGGTGGATGAATTCACCGTGTCCTCAGAGTGTACTAGTAAAGATAAATATGGCTGTTTCTCCAAGTTCAGTTGTCAAACATTTAAGGATAAAATGACTTTGACCTATTTGTTCTAATTTCATGCATGCTTTAATATGAGAGAAGCATAAGTCACTGGGACTGCATCGAGGTTCCTTTACATGAGAATTTGCTGTATCATACAACTTTTACCCCAGATTGATTTGAATGAGGTCTTGAATATGGCATTGCCGGAAGCCAGCTCTAGCATGTCATAATTGCAAGAATTTCATCGAAAGGTTGATGGACTCCACAAGGGCTGAGTCACATATGTTATTGCCTGTTAAGAATGGCTAAAGGCATTTCCCCAAACCTGAAAAGGATGCATTAAATTGTTTGTTTGCTGCCAGACAGCTCAGGGCATCTTAATTTACATGTTATTGCCTCCTGTTGCCCAAACACCTGAACAGCAGAAGGCAATTCTCCAGTCTGACAATGCTTCTGTATGAAACCCTACCCTTTGAAGTGTTTATCTCTACCTTGTTTTAGGACAATTTGTGTTAATAAAAAGCAAGGGGTCCTAAGACAAGGAGAACCTGGTTTCTTCAGCCAGGCCCTTCTGCCTCCCCCAATATGACTTTCAAAATTATGTTTCATCTCTGGACTCTTATTTAATCTATGCACAGCCCCCTCTCCAGAATGCTGACCCCTTCTAGATGCTGGATCAAGACTACCGGCATTAAATGACTCCCAACATCCGGCATGGCATCACATAACCTACGATGCAAGATGTACTATTATGCCAATACTGACATTAGGATTCACTTTATTTACACCCTTAGTGTTTTCTCTCTAAAATGGAAATCTTTCTTCTACCACAACACAAATGAAAGATCTGAAAGAAAGGGCATTGTGTATTCTATGCAATCATTTTAAAATAGGCTACTGGTTTCTTATTCCATTCTAACACTTCACCTAATTTCAGTAGATACAGGGAAGTTTCTATAAACATTTGAGCTGGGCCTTACAGGATGCAGGGGATTTCAGCAGGCAGAGATGTATAGGATGGTGCAGGCAGAGAGCAGCCAGAAAAAAGGTAGAGGAACTCCTGGATGTAGAGACTCCCTCTCCTACCATAATTAAGTCTTGTAACAGCAGGGGAGTGGGCACAGTGCAGGGTAGTAAGAGGCTACTGAGTCCAATCAGCCTGTTGGGGAGCTGTGCACCACTGTGTGAGATCATGGCAAGATGTTGAATCAGCCCATGCTTCCATCTCCTCCTCTGAGAAAGGGAAAATAACACCCAGCACCAAGACATCATTCACATTGTACACAGGGTCCTGCCTGTCTCAGGTGAGTGGGGAGGTTAATCAAAGTAATACATAGAAATAGCACAGTGGCTGGCACAGTGCTCAGTGAACATCAGCTACTGTTATTCATGCAGCTATATTTTAAAGACTGAATCCATTTGCAATCCCTCTGATTTGTGAAGGTTTATGCATTTCTATCCTTATTAAGTAATCTATGTTCTGAGAGTAATTTGAGTACAATGCAAGGTGCACTTTGCCTAATTTACTGAGCTTCAAATTTGTTGTGAAAGAAGTATATAAAGAAACAAAGCAAAACAAGACCCAAAAAAAAGCAAGCAAAAAATTAAATCTTTTCTAAAAGTTTTGAGTGAGAAAATTTTTGTCCCTGTTTTTGGTTCATTCAATCTGTGCCAATGCATAGAAGTCTCAAATATATTTATTTTTATTAGCAAAATCTGTCTTCTGTGGCCATCCAGTGTTTCCAAGGGGAACTTTTTCTAGCACAGTTTTTGTGACCTTGAAGTTTACAGAGCTTTGTTTTTCTTCCCCCTTTATATTCAGAAGCTGGGAAATTGAGAATGGATTGGCTGATTAGAACACCAGACCTCAACATGGAAGGGCCATGAATTTGCTGACGAGTGAGAAACCTGAATAGGGGACAGTGATTATTACCAGACTCCCAATGTCAGCATACACTTCAAGGGTGCGGCAGAGAGAGAATAAGACACACAAGCCTTAATGGTTTCTGCTATGAGGGTCTTTGGGCAGCTGGGATAGAATTATTTGCTGAACACATTATTTTTTTGTTACTTGTGCAACTGGATTGATTGGAGCCTGTTAACACTCTATTTTGTAAAACAGAAAATAGTCCTAGCCACTCACCAATCCACAGGAGAAGGCAAAGGCTTGAGATTTGGTTAGGAGCTGTCTGTGGAGATCTAGTCAGCAGACTGGGGATTGCAGTGAGTGCTATGACTAGCCAAGGTCAGAGGAGCGTGGCTGGCCACTTAGACCTCTCACAGGTGGGATGCAAACTCTGAGATGGAGTGCAGTGTGCAGCTGTTTATTAGGGAAGGCCCTGCATCCATCCCAGTGGGAGGAGGAACATAGGATTAGGCAGAGAGAGAAGGTGAGCTGTGACAGGACTGATGGCAGCCTGGGCCAGCCCCTCGGAGCCTCCAGCTAAAATGGCCCACCAACATTATCTCACATTAGATGTGAGCCTCATCTTTATACTTACTAGTCACCAGATATGGGCTGACCTTGGAGGGGTGAGAACTTGGGAAGGTGACTGTGCAGCCTCGGGAATCGCCCATGGGCTGCAGGCTGCAGGCTGCTTCTCCACAGAACTGCCCGAAGCTGAGACAGCTCCTCTGTCCTCACTTCTCTCTCTCTGCAAGTTCTGTTATAACATGGGATCCAAGCTAGTTCCCAGAAGCCTGCCTAAATAAAGATCCTCGCCCTCTCCCTTTCCCTTTCCCTGTTCCCTACAAAATAAAGTCCCAGGTAACTCACTATCCCCCAATTACTTACTCTCTGGGCAGCACCATCACCTCTAACAAAAACATAGATCTAATGCTAGTTCTGTGAGGCCGGCTATTGCCTCAAGCAGGGATTATAAGGCTGTGTTACTGCCCTGACCTCTTCACCAAGCAGAGGACTGAAATCTTGCCTGTCGGGGAGGCTGTTCAGAGAAATCCTGACCTGGACCAGGAGGAAAAGGGGGCACACTAGCTGACTCCAGAACTCCTTTCCATTTGGGATGCATATAATTCTAAAATGTACGTGCAAACCACACTGAGAGGTGGGCCAGGGAGGGCGTTTGTATTCCATCCAGGGGATGGAATACATTGGTGGTTTTATTTATTTATTTATTTTTTCTTTTTCAAGTGAAACTTGTAGATTTTACATAAGATCACACACAGTAAAAATCTGACATTTCTACTTTGTGAGTCCGGGCTGAAGCTGAGATTTGATTTTGAAATATGAAAGTAAACTGTAGCTCCATGTAAGTATCTAGGATTTATATTTATATAGAACCTTTAAAGTGCTCCCGGCTTCTCACTCTGGAGAAAGAAGAAATCACGGCAATCTCACCTAGGGCTGGACGTCTAGAGAAGCAGCACTTGTAGGTTAATGGGAAACTGACACTCTTGCCTGGGCTTCTGAGCATTGTCCACTCCCTTCCAACCAATGTGAACTCTCACACCCAGGGACACAGTCAGGGGCCTCGCAGATAATTAAATTGAGTGCGCTGTGCCCCAGCTCAATTGCAAATCACTTTCAAAAATATTTCTTCATAGTATTTTTAAGAGCACCATTTGTTTTTAAACATTGCCCTTTCACAGTCCAAAGCTACTTCTTAATGTTATTATTGCTCCTGGCAAACCCATTTCATTTCTCTGAAAACATCTTTGCAATGTTTTTCTATTTGCCCTGTTTTCACTCAAGTGGCTGGCTTTCCCAGCATACCTCCATTCCCACCCAAGGAGACAAATGTAGAAATGAATCAGCATACAATGTCAGCATTGGAAGGCTTCTTAGATTTCATCTAATATAATTTAAATCTTGCACTCTCTTATTAAGGATGCCAAAACTGAGTTATGAATGGGAGGATATGGGAAGGGTATCACAGAGCAACCTTTAGCAAAATAGAGGCCCAATGCATGAAATTCGTGCACTGGGGAGCAGGGTGTCCCTCAGCCCAGCCTGCACCCTCTCCAATCCGGGACTGCTGGCTTCAAACTGCTTGCCTGTCTGTCTGCATGATTTTCCCTAACTACTGCTGCCTGCCAATGAGATCACCCCCAACCACTCCCCTATCAGCCTGATTGATGCCTAAGTGGTATCTTGCCAACATGATTGCCCCCAACTGCCCTTCCCTTCCTGCCAGGTCACCCCTAACTGCCCTCCCCTGCCAGCCTGGTTGCCCCCAACTGTCCTCCCCTGCAAGCCCGATTCCCCCAACTAACCTCCCCTGCAGGCCTGATCCCCGCAACTAACCTCCCCTGCTGGCCCAGTTGCCCCTAACTGCCCTCCCCTGCCAGCCTGGTTGCCCCTAACTGCCTTCCCCTGCAGGCCTGGTCCTTCCTCCCCTCAGCTACCATCCTCTATAGACCTTTTTGCCCCTAACTGCCCTCCCCTGCTAGCCTGGTTGCCCCCAACTACTCTCCCCTACCAGCCTGATTGCCCCCAACTGCCCTCTCTTGCAGGCCTGGTCACCCCTTACTGCCTTCCCCTGCCAGCCATCTTGTGACCACATGGGGGCAGCCATCTTGTGTGAGGGCATGATGGTCAATTTGCATATTACCTCTTTATTATATAGGATTAAACTAGGACACACGCATCCTCAAGTTGTAAAAGACTCTTATTTGGTTTCCTCAGAAGCAGTGCATGAAACCAGATGCTAGTTTGTGTTTTAATTGGAAGGGGATCCCAGGAGACAACACAGGAGAGAGAGGGCATGAGACAGGAAAGGGAAGGCCGATATTCAGATGTGGTCATGAGCAGGCTAACTGAGTGGCGGAGGCTCAGTCCCCTGAGAACCTCTGAAGATGGTTTAGATCAAGCCTCTGAGTTGTCCCTCTTGATGTGCCAGGACTGGCAGTGCTCATCCATGGACTCCTTCCTGTCTGCCACTGTTTGAGGGCTGCTCCAGGCTTTGAATTCCCAGCATTCCCAGACTGTTCTCTGCAGCAGCCAGGATTTGGCTACAGCCAGAGAAAGCCCTCAGGGGAGAGTTGCAAAGGCTTCAGCAGGAAGTTGCCAACACAGGATTGGTGAATGCCTGGGGACATGAGTGGGGCAGCCATAGCTGCTGCCACAGTGGTCAAATGCCCATTCTCGCCTGTCTCTGGGCAGTAAAGCTCACTGCCTTAGAGATGAGAGTGATGATGAATAAGGGGACAGTGAATGGATAGGGTTGGTATTTGCAAATGAGTAAATATCACTATTTTGTGGGAACCCTGCATGCACTTTTGCACGCCCTGTCCTTCTACCTTGTATGATTCCTTCTAGCAAACTCCTATTCATCCTCCAAAGTCCAGTTCCAATCTCACCTTTCCTGATTCCTCAGGAAAAATCAGTGCCCCTCTCCTTTACTCTGATAGAAGGCTGTGCTTGCTCTAAAATAACATGATTATGAGTGTCAGGCCTCCAGTGTGCCCCTCACCTGCTACTTACTAAGGTTAGTAATAATAGCTGGTATTCACTGAGCACTTTAATAATGTGCCAGGTACTTTTTAAAAAACTTTATGTGAATTAAGTCATTTGATTCTCTCAACTCTATGAAGTAACTGCAATCGCCATCCCCGTTCTGTAGATTGGAAACAGAGAGAGGCTAAGCTACTTGGTCAATATGCTATAGTTAGCAAGTGGCAGAGCTAAGATTTAGGTCCAGAAGTTCACATTTTCAAGTCCCTGCTCTTAACCATGGCAGAGAACAGGTTGCCTTTGACCGGGGTAAAGCAGGGAGCCCAAGGACTGAACCCTGGGCATCTTGCTAACAAGGCCTCATGCCTAGCTAGGAAACATCACTCATGGGGAACCTGGAACAGGAATATGACACAAACTGTTTTTACAAAGATCACTCTCGCTATAGGGCACACAGTGGATTGGAAGAGGAGAGAATGAGAACAGAGATGACAGTTAAGAGACTAGCACGGCAATCCAGGGAAGAGGTGAGGAAATCCTAAGTTTAGCAGGGAACCTCATCCCTGAGCCAGCCCTGCTGACCTCCCAGCCACAGACATGCAGGGCTGCCACTCACGGGCAAATGCAACTGGGCAAGAGGGCATGGAGGGGCAGACATGCAGCCCAAGCTCTGGGTGCTGCCTGTGACCCGGAAGGAAAGGCGCCATTGCTCTCACACACAGAGAAGACAGATGGACCAGCCATGGCCCAGCCCATGTGACCCTCCAATCCAGACATTTTCCACTACTTTTTGCTTCCTCTCTGTGGCATGATTTTCCCTCAGTTCCTCAAGGCCGTCGAGATGCACACATTTGGAGGTCAGATCATCGGGAAGAGACAGATTGGAATAGTGCCAAGGAGAGTCCCTTACCCCAGGTGCCCTGTCCCAAGCACCACCTGTCACCATGCTTACATCCCACCAGGCTCTCACTCTTGCAGGCCTGATGGCCACCTCATGGAGCCCCGGTGGAAGAGGAAGGTCCTTCTGGGTACATGCCTGCCAGAATAATTGACAGGGACTGGGAACCAATGATGTAAGGGAAGGAGAAGGGGAGAAGGAAGGGATATGGGTGAGCAAAGATGTACGTGGATTTTTGCAACTTGCTCGCTATTCCTTTTCTTGTATCCTCCATTTCTCACCTCAAGACACATGTTGAGTAAATGCCTCTGAAAAGACTCACCAAGAAGGTGACACAGCATTTTTTAAAAATATATTTTATTGATTTTTCACAGGAAAGGAGAGGGATAGAAAGTCAGAAACATCCATGAGAGAGAGACATTGATCAACCGCCTCCTGCACGCCCCCCACTGGAGTTGTGTCCTGACCGGAATTGAACCTGGGACCTTTCAGTCCGCAGGCCAACACTTTATCTACTGAGCCAAACCGGTCTCGGTGGAACACAGCATTTTTGAGGTAAGGCTTTAAGGCAATGCAATGGTAAGAGAGCTGAACCAGGAGACCAGGAGAATCCTGCTGTGTGGCCCTGGGGCAGGCCCAGTGCTCTCTCTGGGCTGGGCCTCCATTTCACCGCCGGCCACACCCACAGGCTGGGTCAGAGGCTCTCCAGGAGTCCTGAAGTCTCAGCCTGGGTGGTCTGCAGTTTGGACAGCAAAGTGGGAGGCGAACCTGTCTATGACTGGCCAGGCTGGCCTGTGTTTCATGTCTCTGGTGAAGCCAGGTCCGTGAAGTCAGGCAAAGTAGCCCCAGAGGAAGACATTGATGGCCAGCAGGAGGACAGCATTGATGTCGCAGACGCGTCTCCAGAGCGGCTCCTCCTCAATGCTGGTCAACTTCAGCTCTAGTGCAGCCTTCTCTGCGGGGCTCAGGGCCGGCTCCCGGGCCCCGGAGAGCCCACAGAACCAACCCCAGAGCAGTTTTCCCCAGGACCTGTGAGGGGCTGAAGGACAAAGGCCAGAGTGGGAGGGAAGTAGGAGGGAGTGACAAGGCCAGGTTGAAAAGGAGAGTGATGAGATAGCAGAGGAGGGAGAGAGGGGAG
Source organism: Lasiurus borealis (assembly GCA_004026805.1). NCBI lineage: Eukaryota > Metazoa > Chordata > Mammalia > Chiroptera > Vespertilionidae > Lasiurus > Lasiurus borealis. The sequence continues at coordinate 47,451 of PVJN01004037.1, read as the reverse complement.
AAACCAAAGAAAAAGATGAAGTCCACAGAAAGAGGGGGGCTGTGGAACAATTACCTTAGTCCCTCCTACTAGCCACAGCCTGGGTGCTGAGCAGGGACTCCACCGAGCTCTGACCCTGGCCATGCACCCAGCTATCGGCAGAAGCATCTCCATAGTTGTGTTAGTTAAGGGGTGAGGATAATGCTGTCCGTCCCAATTCGGATCACACACCCACATGAGGACACAGTGGGGAACATCACCTCGCCCAGGAAGGAGGCAGCAGTGGAGCCAGACAGACAGACACAATGCTGTGGGCAGGGCATTGGCTAGAAGCTGTCTTGCAGGGCCCCTGCCATCACCTGACTGAGCCCACATGCAGCCTGTTCAGCATCTCTGAACCCAGTGTCTTTCCCTCCCAAATAGGTCAATGGCGTGTGCCCTGTTCTGCAGGCTCTTCTGCTCATGGAATGAGAATGCAGATTTGAGAGCACCTTAGAGTCACAGTGCTGAGCAGCGGGGCAGGCTCTGGGGAAAGCAATACTGTGAATGTGCCTGAGACTGTGCCACGCTCACACAGCATCGCCAGCCTGGAGAAGAGGCGCGCTCTGCGGTTAAAAGGGAGCACATTTCATTAAAAGCTAAGTTTAAAAGAATGAATAAAGAAAATAAACATTATTGAAGTTCTTTTGGATTAACAGTTAGTATATTAAAATAGAATTCAAATAAGCCTTCCACTGAGGCTGAACCCATCCCATTGGAAATGTTTTATTATCTTCCCGGCTTTGGAATTGGTACTTGCTGAGTTCAATGTGACTATGGAGTCTTAAGGATATGAAGACCCTGGATACCATGCAGTCTTGTTCCTTCACTTGTACAGAGGAGGGAAAAGACTTGGAGAAAGGAAGCCACCTGCTTAAGGTCACATAGCCACAAAGCTGCATGAAGAGGAATAAGACAAATCCAGCTCTCCAGTGCACTAAGCTCTATCATTTTACAAGCCGGTCCCAGCACTATCTTTTGACTCAATAAAGCTAAACTTATCTACAACCTTGGATGTATATCCTTCTTTTGGATCTACTCTGCTGTTCTTAAATTTGCCTTTAAATGCTTTTTTTAGGACTCGGAAGTGTATTGCCTTTTCACTTTGTAACCTGAGTACCGATGAGGCTTCCTCTGCCTGCAGCCTTCAACAGGTGGTGTTTCTTCCGCACCGCCATATCCTTTGGCAGGGAAGGAGCTCTTGCTTCTCCCTGTCTTTTCCCTTCTCCTGGTGGGTGAGAGGGATTTCTCTCATTGAACTTGATTAACTAAGTGCCTCTTCTATCCCTTTTGGGAGCAAGCCACCCACAGGAGCAGTCATTTCTCTGCTGCTTCAGGGAGAGGCTCTGCCCTGGACTTGGGGGCCACCAGCCAGGGCTGCCTGTGACCGTGCAAGTCTGTCTAGTCGTGGTGCTGAGTTGGGGAGAGAGTACAAGCCATACCTTCCTTTCCTCTGGGAGCTACCTTCCCAGCTTCTTCCCTTCCTCTTTCCTCTCTCGGCAGCTGCCTGGCCTGCAAAGAGCTGCGCTCTCAGACTCTTCTTCCACACCAGACGTGTTATGGGACCAGACCTGGTCCTGGTGGTTGAAGGGATGAGAAGCAGTTCTGAGACCCTAACATCTGGCAGATGGACCATAGAGCTCAAAAAGGAGTTGAGGAGTTACATTTTGCAAAGCAAAATTGGGGCTCCAGATTAGACTAGGGCTGGTGACATCAAGCTTTATTGGTGCTTATAAAAGTGAGCCTATAAAAGATGGCATTCCCAATTATGGAGAGTTTTTTTTTAAATAGTGGATAGATTGGTCAAGAAGCTTGGGTCTTGAAAATACAGAAAGCAGCTTGGATCTTAGGTGTCAGGAGAGCTCATATTCTGGAGCTTATGATGTCATAACTTTCAGGCAAGAGGTGATTTCTGTAGAGTCAGGGTCTTAAGCAAAGCTGAAGGGCTCAAGAATAGTGGAGGCTTCTCAGGCCTCAGGGAAGCTCAGGACTCCTAGAATCTGGCAAAGACCTGAGGGCCAAGTGGCGTAGCTGTCAGCCATGTGGGGCCAACAATCGGTGCTTGCATAATGTTATCTATGCTTTAAACTTGCTGGAATTATTAGAAGTTTGTCACATCAGCGGCTGGGGATGGAATGAAGATGCTTTATGAAGCCCCGATGGAGCTCTTGCCTACCTCAATGGGAGAGGGCAACCTTGGTTGGCACCCCAAACCCAGTCAGCACTGGGCTCCTCTATCTGAGGCAAGAAGCACAGTTAGGACTTAAATTTCATTAAAATTTTAACTCATCAGGGCAAGAGAAATTGACTTGGGGCTTTAAATTGCAAACTAATTTACCACTTCTGACATTAGTTTCCCCTTGGGAATGTTACTCTTTGGGAAATCTCTATGGTGTTACTAAATCAAAATACCTTAATATTGGTATGCAAGCGCACTCCAGAGAGGTCATAGAAGCATTGCATCTAAACCTGCTACTGTATGTCTTATGTCAACTTTTGATATAGACACTGTGTGGTCTTGGAGTACATTGAATTCATATATATTCTAACACATTTAGGAACAGACTATCAAACCTCAGAGGAAAGGAAGGCAGGGGAGGGTAGAAGAGATCAACCAATGAATCTGTATGCATAACTCATATATAAAGACAATGGGGTGCTAAGGGCCTGGTGTGGGGGGTAGGGATGAGCTGGAAGAGGTCAATGGGGGACAGAGGGAAACATATGTAATACTTTCAACAATAAAGATTTAAAAAAATAAAAATTAAAAAATTAAAAAAAATAGTAGAATCTTCAGGAGGCAGTATTTGTATGGCCTACCGGCAGCTCAGGAGGACACTGTACAGACATATCTACTCTCTTCCTGTGAAGATGACCATGCTTTTGTGTGGTTCTAGGCAGATTATTAAACTCAACAGGAAATCTACACTAATAGAAGAGAAACATGCAAATTACCATCACTCCACCTGCCCCATGAACCCAGGCCGCAGCCAGCCGGAGAAGTCACCCCCTGTGCACGAATTTCACACCACCGGTCCACTAGTAAATAATAAAATGGGAGTGTGGAGGAGGAGCAGGGGTTGTTTCTTTTCCATACCCGAGGCTTCCTTCCATGTGGATGGAACTCAATGTCACACCCTTTGATTTGATTTTCTGCCCTTAGATTCATTCAGAGTGAGTATGCAAATTAACCTAAAAACATGGTGGTAGCCCCATCCCTTCTAACCCTTCCCCCACTACCACTCTGGGCCTGTGGGGGTTGGAGAAGTCAGGAGACGAAGAAGCCACCTGTCCCATGATCCCAGGCTAAAGCCAGCTGGAGAAGCTTCCCACCCCATGTCTTTCCACTCTACGTCCTGGGGAAACAGAGAAGCCTCCTGCCCCATGATCTCAGGTCGCAGACAGCAGCAGAAGCCTCACATCCACCTGCCCCATGTCCTGGGAGATTCAGGGAAACCGGGCCCCAGTGCCTGAGGCTGGGTGTAGCCCAGGAGACGAAGAAGCCACCTGCCCCATGAACCCAGGCCGCAGCCAGCCGGAGAAGTCCCCCCCTGTGCACGAATTTCACACCACCGGTCCACTAGTAAACAATAAAATGGGAGTGTGGAGGAGGAGCGGGGGTGGGGGGTGTTTCTTTTCCATACCTGAGGCTTCCTTCCATGTGGATGTAACTCAATTAATGTCACGCCCTTTGATTTGATTTTCTGCCCTTAGATTCATTCAACTGGGGAGAGAAGAAGCGATCTCCCTATTGGCAGGCTTGGGAAGGATAACAAGGGCTCACTTGGTTCACTCCCACCCTCCTCCTGGGCAGTGCAGTGTCATAGGTAGGTGACGGATGGGTCCCTCTGTCTAATGCTGGGCTTCAATGTCAGGAAGGGCACCTCCCCGTGGATATAAAACAGATCTTTCCACTTGCACTTTATCAATAATGAGGGCGATATTTTGGCTCCCATCTGCCTTACTTATCTTATTCCTCACATTGTTTTATAGCCATGTGGGAAGGGAGGAAGGATAGTGTATGGCGTGTTAGGGGACCTGTGACCCAGTATCTGACCCCATCACTTTTCTGTGATAGCACCCTGGCACACTCTCAACCTACCCCCATGCTGTTCCGGGCCCTGGCTGGGGTTCTGGGTCCCTCCGCCTTTTGCAGGGTGGATGCCAGGCGGTATCTCCGATGTCCCTGGTGTGTCGTCATAGGCTTCCTTCTCCAGCTCAGAGCGGGGGCGATTCCGTGTCCACCACGTCAGGCGAGCGAGCTGGAGGGAAGGTAAACATTGTCTTGATTCAGTTCTCTCTGAAGGTAAGTTACGCTGTAAAATTATAGGGGCCTCTCATGGGGGAACCTCAGAGCAATGAGGGTTGCCAGGAGCAAGCGTGGAGCTTGGAGGCAAGGCTTGGCTATTAGCTTGGCCTCCCACTTCCTTGGAAAACCTGCTCTCTCTCAGCCATGCCATTTGCTGAAAACACACCAAGTCAGGTGCAGGGAGGCAGGTGCCCCATGACAAAAGGTTTCCAAGGTCAGGCTAGGAGTTGATTTCTCTTAAGAACAAACACAATGCAAACTGGAGAGTCACTGCAGACACAGGGAACAAGGAAGAGACTCTGAGTCCTGGGATTTAGAAAGAATTGAAGGGATCCAGCCTGGAGCCTGCACCAAACGTGAGGCAAGAAATAAAGTGAGCTGCCTCCCCTGGCTCACCTGTGAACGACCCGCTTGTTTGTAGGAATTAGTGCCAGCAGGGTAAAAGGTTGTAACCTCTAAGCCACAGCACAGGTAAAGGGGTATTAGTGCTGATTTCCACTCCATGTTTCAGGGCCCAGTTTCTGGCATAGGCTCTGTTACAGGCTAAACTAGGTCCCTCTGCCCAAATGCATGTGTTTAAGTCCTAACTCCGAGTACTTCAGAATGAGATGTACTTGGAGATAGGATTTTTAAAGAGATGATTAAGGTTAAAGGAGATGTTTAGAGTGGCCCTCGTCCAATATGACTGGTGTCATTATGAGAAGAGATTAGGACACAGACAAGCACAGGGAAGGCCATTGAAGACAGAGTGGGAAGAGGCCAAGGAGAGAGGCCTCAGAGGAAATGACCCTATAACACAGTGGTTCTCAAACTTTCTATTGCCGTAACCCTTTAATACAGTTCCTCATGTTGTGGTGACCCCCAACCATAATTTTTTTGTTTTGTTATTACTTCATAACTGTAATTTTGCTACTATTATTTTCATTGCTACAGCAGTGGTTCTCAACCTACGGGTTGCGACCCATAGGTTGAGAACTGTTAGCAGGGTCACCTAAGACCATCGGAAAACACAGATATTTACATTACGATTCATAACAGTAGCAAAATTACAGTTATGAAGTAGCAACAAAAATAATTTTATGATTGGGGCGTCACCAAAACATGAGGAAATGTATTAAAGGGCCATGGCATTAAAAAGATTGAGAACCACTGCTAACACCTCAATCTCAGGCTTCTAGCCTCGAGACCAGTGATAAAATAAATTCTTGTTGTGTAAGCCACCCAGGCTTGTGTGGTACCTTGTTATGGCAACTGGAGCAAATGAATGCTCTTTTTCGCTAAAGAAAAAAAAAAGTTTCAGGACTGAAGACTGGGCCTCATGTCCAAGGACAGGTAAATAGCACGGTAGAGGGGAGAACTTCCAATTAAGCTCTTACTCTGGTGGACTCTGTTTCTTTTCTCATATATTGTTTCTTGACTCTTCAACCAATTCCTACCCATCCTTCTAGATCCAACTCAAAGCTGCCTTGTTAGGAACTCTCCCATGGGTGACTGCCTCTCCTCTGTGCTCAGCCTTGAGACTGGTCCTTCTTCTGCTTTTCTTCTTGGTAGAGCAATTGTTTATGTGGGTGTCTGTGACCCCCATACATCCTCCTGTGGACAGATGCCATGGGAGACCATTCATTGTGGTAACTACAACACAGGCCTGGCACACAGTAGATGCTCACTGAGTAATTTTTCAGTTGGGAATTAATAACCCAATGAGCTCCCTGTCCATGGGATATATGTATGGCAACAGGTGAGATAACCACCCAATGGAGTAAAAGTTGGTGGTGGGCTTGGGGAGGCATTTGGGGGTAAAGGGGTTAGCATGAGCACTCCACTTGCCTCTTCCTCAGGGATGGGAGTTGTACAGAGGCTGACGGTGACCATGACGATGGCAGTGAGGCCACAGAGGACGAGGGCAAAGTAGAGGTAGTGGAAGTCCTTGAGCACAGCCGGCCTCTGGTCCACCTCCCCACAGGCTGGGGCTGGGTAGGAGAACTCCAGGATCATGCGCAGGAACCCCACCACCAGGCCAAACATGAGGCCCCAGAAGGCTCCCTGTGGAGAGAGAGCAGACCAGGGAAGGGTGAGAATCCAGATGGGAGGCCTTAGGAAGATTAAAACCACTCTGCCCCCAAATCTCTCCCCAACTGGTTGTTACTGTGTTTGCAAGTTCATAGGAATGATTTAATGCTAAGGCTTTGTCCTAATGTTAAGACAGACAGAATGGGGTATAGGAAATAACATGGGTTCCTGAGTCAGACGGACCAGGATTTGGACCCTGGCTTCATTCCAGAATAGCGGATGCAGTGATTCAGCCCCTCTGACTCAGAGTTTTCTCATGAGCAACAATAGGAGAAATGAGTAAGTACTAAGTATAGATGTTTAATCTTTGAGCAGAATGGAAGATGATTTTGTAATAAATAAAGGAATAACTTTCTGTTATGATAAATCAGAAATCAGTGTTGTTTCTGTTTTATGTTTATAAATATATATATTATATACATAATATATATATATTTATAAACATATAATATATATATATTATTTTATATATATATTTTATATATATATATATTTTTTTTTAACAAAAGAAAGCTCTGGTACCTCCTAAAGTGTCTTCTTTATAACACTCTTCAATCCTAAACTCTGTTTCCTTGTGTATGAGTTGTATTTTTAAAATTGAGATGCCAATCTGGATTTCAAAAATTCTGCAATGAGCAGAAGCATCCATAGTTCAATTGAGTTTTTCTATGCACCATAACTATCAGCAGGGAGATCGGACCTCTGCCAACAGAAGGCATCAGTGGACACCTTCCTTCATAGTCCTTTGGGAGAGGCATTCCTATGATCTCCTTGACCATGACCTTAGGCTCTCACATGGCTCCTGTGGAGTCCTGTCCATGATGTCCTTTTCTTCCTGACCCCAGATCTGGACTGTATTAGCAGCAGATCTTGGATTTTCCTAAACTGTTCTGGGGAGTAATCAGAGTTATAGTCCTCCTGCCTTCATCTCCTCCTGAGCTTCTGTTCGATTTCAGTACAGTTTCATGTATAACACGTTTGTAAGCACCCCTGCAATTTCACATTTCATCATCATCATTGCTATATTTTCGCTTAGATATAAGCCTTATGTTAGAGATGAAATAGAGCCTAGAAATCTTCTAGTCTGTCTTGAGCTTCCACACACTGTTTCTCATGTCTGAAACACTCTTCTCCCTCCCATTAATCCCTCATGTCTCAGCTCAGATATTGCTTCCTCCAAGAAGGCTTCCCTGACCCCCTCCAAGGCATCTTATAGGTTAGATGCTCCTGTTCTTTACTACCCTAGCAGCCATTGTTCTTTCTTCTTATTACATATTGAATTATATTTCCTCCTGGCTGGCCTAGCGATGGCAAACCTATATGAACCTTGTAAACATTCCAGATTGATAAATGTTTTTTTTTTTTTCTTCTACTGGGGTGCTGTTCTCAGAATATCCACAAGAGGGCACTATTGAAACTAATCCCTTACTAGGGTGCAGTTCTCAGAATGTCCACAAAAAAAGCACCACTGTAAATAATCCTTTACTAGGTTGCTGTCCTCAAAATGTTCACAAGAGGACACTTGCATTAAAAATGGTAGCAGAGTAAGTGGATGCTACAAGGACATGCTCTCAGGACCAAATTGAAATGGCAACTAAAATGAAAAAAAAAAAAACTCTCCCAAATAATCAACTGAAGACTAGCTGTAGAGAACCAAGGATGGAAAGTGGAAATTAAATAGAGACTGGTTGGAAGGGCAGAGGCTTGAAAGGGATGAACTGGCTCCCCCAGACAGCAGCTGACATTCTGGAGAGATATCTCAGTGAGGGATTGCCACTGAGAACTCTGGGGTCCAATTCCCAAGCTGGATCCCCCATCAGAGAGCATGAGAACTGAGAAAGGTGCCCACAAAGCATCTGGCTATGAAAAGCAGCAGGGTTGCTGTCTGCCTGGGAGTGTGGGCTGGATATGCAGGCATCCTCTTAAAGGGCCAGTGCACAAAATGTCACATGAAGACACTCTCTTTGTGCTCCAGCAGAGGGAGGGCAGAATGGACTGAAGCTGTGTAAGCAGAAGCCAGGGTGGAGGGCTCTGGGGTTAGAGATCAGAAGGCAGACACCCCAGTTTCCTGTGCTGAATCATTCCCTCATGCTGAGGAGGTCATCTTTCTCAGGCAGACCTTTGCTATCCAGGTGGTTTTTGCCTAGGGGGAAAGCAGTTGACTCATTCTATTGGAAAACCCCTTACTTCATAGTGTGGAGTTTCTGAAGCCCATTAAGAAATTGAGAATAACAATTGGCCTCCAAGCAGAAGCAATTGCCTCACATTGTTGGAAAACCTCTTTCCACACCTGTGGATAATTGCCTGAGGGCTACTCAAGACCAAATGCAATCAGTCTGTAGGCAGAAGCAGATCTCTGGAGGTGTTGAATCTTTGCCTGATCTAATTAGACAGAATCAGTGTTTGATATTATCCTGACTAGAGATTGGGAACAAATCTACCTAATACACAGCCACAAACCCAAAGCCAAAATGGGGAGTCAAAAAAATCAAGCCTCAAATGAAAGAAAATGAGAATTCTCCAGAAGAGGAGATAAATGAAATGGAGATAATAAATGTATCTGATAGAGAATTCAGAATAATTGTGGTAAAGGTGCTCAATAGCATGAGAAAAGATATAGTAACTATGGAAAAAGAATAGTTGGAAATAAAGAATGTTATAGCACTAATAAAGAACACATTGGAAGGACTACACAGAATATTAGGGGTAGCTGAAGATCAGATCAATGAATTAGCAGAAAGAGTAGAAAAAAAAAGACTCAATCAGAGAATCAGAAAGAAAAATAATGAAAAACCAGAACTGCTTAAGGGAGCTGTGGGACAACATGAAACAACAATATTCACATAATAGGTGTACCAGAAGGGAATGAAAGGGAGCAAAAGGTAGAAAACTTCCCTAATCCGATGAAAGAAAAAGTTACACAAGTTCAGAAGAAACACAGAGTCCCAAGCAAGAAATGCCCAATAGGCCCACACCAAGATACATCAAAATTAAAATGCCAAAAATGAAAGACAAAGGGCAAATCTTAAAGGCTGTAAGAGAAACACAAATTGTTACCTACAAAGGAGCTCCCATAAAGCTGTCAGCTGATTTCTCATTAGAAACTCTACCGGCCAGAAGGGAATGGCATGAAGTACTCAAGGTAATGGAAAGCAATGATCTGAAATCAAGATAACTCTATCCAGCTTGGCTATCATTCAAAATAGATGGTGATATAAAGAGTTTCTCAGACAAAAGAGAGAGAGAGAGAGAGAGAGAGAGAGAGAGAGAGAGAGAGAGAGAGAGAGAGAACAGGGCTACGGAGGTAGGGGTGACTAAAGGAGCTCATCGCCACCAAGCCAGCATTACAAAAAATGCTAAAGGGACTGTTGTAATGAGAAGAAATAGAGAAACCTCAAGACTAATCAATGTTTATTGAGTGAATGAATGAATCTAGACCAGATGCTATGGATGGAGAGGGGGCAGTTGGTTTGTGCAAGGCCACAGAGAGGTCAGGTTATGGCTAAACAGCTCTCCTAACTTGTAGTGAACTGCTGTACTCACAGGCTCTGTGACCCTCTTGCAGAAGATGGCCAACAGGAAGAGGGCAGTGACGGGTGGGGCCAGGTAGCTGGTGACAGACTGGATGTAGTCGAAGAGCTGGCCACTGTTGGAGCTTTGGATGATGGGGATCCAGAGGATACTGATGACAACCAGGAACACCACAAACACTCTGCCAGGAGGGCACAGGGTGCTGTGAGGAACCCTCGGGGTGACAGAGCATGGGGTAGGGTGAAGATGATGCTTGGGAACCAGGAAGAGGGAGGTGGGAGCAGGAATGCATGCTTGTTGAATCATAGAATGTTAGGAGACTAGAATCCCAAAGGATGAGAGTCTAGAATTTAGACTCTTAAAATCCCAGAATATCAGAATTCTAGAACCTAAGAGATCAAGGCTTTTTAAATAGACCTGCTCTTCAGAGAGGAATCCATACCTTTCACCCCACCACCCACCTTAGTAAATGACCTCTGGATCTTTGCTGGGTATGCCTTTCCTTCTCTTTTTCACTCAAATCCTGTGCAGAGCAGCCCCCTTCTCCAGGATGGCTCCATACTCCAGTGACTACTTCCTTCTCTAAGCTTTTCCAACTCTAAAGTGTCTCCTTCTTACATTGCCAGTTAGTTCAGAAAAGAGACTCCACTTTCATATTCTGATTCCCCCACAAACGATCCAGGCTTAGGCCCAAAATGCACTCCATGTATGATTTTGCAAGTGTGTGACCAGGTTTGATGAAAAACTTTTCTCAGATATACTGAGTGCAATAATGCACATGGCCAGGAGATGGTACCAGAACCCCACTGGTTGATGGAATAAGTGTCTAAAACCTGGCAGTTTAATGTGCAAATATCCAAGGACAATCTTTTAGAAGTCTCTCAGCACACCAGTCCTTTCACTCTTCTTTCTTCTCATTTTTTCTCTCTCTCAGGCCCCCACTAAAGCAGCAGTTATTCAAGTGACCTCGCTCCTGCGCAGCCTTGCCTCTGCACCCTCTGTCCTATACCCAGCGCCTATGAGCAAGCAGGCAGTGGGACTCTATTGGGCAGCTTTGGGCAGAAGGCACTGTGCTGGAAGGAATAGTGAATTTAAAGGCAGGGAAGTGGAAAAAAAGCAAGTTATCTAAACTCAAAGACCATCTTACCCAAAGCAGAAATGAACACATTAGTTCAGAAACTTGAGTTATTTATGGAGTCTAAAGTTATGAAGCACAGATTTCAGAAAGAGCCCCTTAACTCTATGTAAACTACAAAGCCCCAGCCTGGGGTGAAAAGAAAAATTAGCCTCCACTGTTCTCTGAGAAGCATGAAATTGATTCCAACAAGGTCAATGCAAACTCTTTAGCCTGGTGTTTGGGGTTCTGCCTTCTTTGCATTGCCTGTGTTTGGGCCTTTCTCATTAAACTCTTCCATCCTGAGGGCAGAGCCATATAAGTCTCCCCTGTGTCCCCAGCACAAAGGCATGACCCAAGGAGGACACGCTGGGTGAGACTGATGGAAAACATTAAAGCCTTCCTATTATCCTGGGATAGCAGCTGTTCCAAAAGACCTGGAAAGTGAGCCACTTGCTAGCTTCCTCCCATTTAAACAGTTATATGTTTAACTCTGTCAGCTTCTCTCATTGACCCCACTGATCAATTGCAAGAGAAAGCTGAGCAGGCAGGGAAGAGAGGTTTTTTTTTTTCTTTTCTCCCTTGTTCTGGACTGGGAAGAGGAGCTCAGAGCCAGGAGGGACTTACCCGAGGTTACGGAGGAAGCTGGTGCTAGAACTAGGCGCTCTGACTGCCTGTCCAAGGCCCAACCCAGCCACACCTCCCAGGGCACCCCATGCAGGGAGCAGAGGGTCTGTCTGCAGGAAGGGGCGCTCGAGGACAGGCCAGTGTACCTGCCCACCACCATCAGCTCCTGCTCTGTTGCCTTCTTACGGAAGCGCTGCCACACGTCAATGGCGAACAGCGTGCTGCTGCTGTTGAAGATGGAGGTGAGCGAGCTCATGAGGGCAGCCATGATCACGGCGATCATCAGGCCTCGCAAACCTGGGAAGAGATGAGGTCTTTGAGGACAACTGGCTATGAAAGCCCTGCCGAGCACCATGCAGACTGCAGTGCCCACAGAGCCAGGAGTCTGGGATGGCAATGGGAGGGGGAACATGTTGGATGAGGTTCTCACTCAGCAGTTAAGGAATCCAGGGCTGGGCACTGGGTTCTGGCCATGCCCTGCTGCTGCCTGCTCTATGGCCTTGGGGGAGCCATAGCCCCCCCCCCAACCTCCGCTGGAAGGTGGTGTGACAGCCTTGATATCTCGTGTGGGTGTCAGAGCTGGCAGACACTTGCTAGTGGCCACTGGTGGGGAGAAGGTGACTGCTACTAAACATTTTCAGCATTTTTCCTTTTTCATTGAATTGATGCCAGACAAAGCCCTGGCCTGGGAAGCAGAAACCCGGGCTTGTTTCCTGGTTCTGCAGGCAATTAGCTATGTGATCTTTGGACTAAGTGAGACCTTCATGTTAGGGCCAATTTTTCCTCCCCTCCTGCAGCAAGAGGTCAGCTCCACTGATCCCCGAAGTCTCTGCCTCTCATGACCAAGCCTCCAGGAAAATGACTGCTCACCCCGGGGAGGGCCCCCCAACCCAGCCCTACCTCCAGCCCCTCCTGCCCTCAGTCCAAATCTTCAGCCATGGCCTGCACGTCTCCCTGGAAGACTAAAGATGTCCCACACTGAGTCCAGCATCTACCTCTGGGGCCTCTGATTCTTCTTTTTATTAATAACTAGAGGCCTGGTGCACAAAATTCATGCACGGTGTGTGTGTGTCTCTCAGCCCAGCCTGCACCCTCTCCAATCTGGAACCCCTTGAGGGATGTCTGATTACTCATTTAGGCCCAGTCCTAATGGAGATCCAGGACCACTGGCTCCCAACTGCTCACCTGCTTGCCTTCCTGATTGCCCCTAACCACTTCTGCCTGCCAGCCTAGTAATCCCCCAACCACTCCCCTGACAGCCTGATTGATGCCTAACAGCCCTCCGCTGAAGGCCTAGTCACCCCTAACTGCTCTTCCCTGCAGGCTTGGTCATCCCCAACTACCCCCTCTCTTGCAGGGCTGGTCCCTCCCTTCTGCCCTCTTTTGCTGGCCATCTTGTGGTGGCCATCTTGTGTTCACATGGGAGCAGGATCTTTGACCACATAGGGGAAGCCATCTTGTGTGTTGGAGTGGTGCTCAATTTGCATATTACTCTTTTATTAGATAGGATAGAGGCCTGGACTGGGAAGAGGAGCTCAGAGCCAGGTGAGGGCCAGCTCGTTTGCCCTGAAGGGTGTCCCAGATCAGGGTGGGGATTCCCTTGGGACATGGGGTGGCCTGGGTGAGGGGCCTGAAGTGATTTTCAGGTTGGCCAGGGCTCCCTCCTCCCCTGTGACCCAAGCAGAGGCCCTGGGATCTGGGATTTATTTATCTTCTATAATTGAAACTTTGTAGCCTTGAGCAGAGGCCAGAACTGACCAGGAAGTTTGACTTCCTCCATCGCCAGGGAAACCCAAGCCTCCTGCTCGCTCCATGCCTGGCCACCATCTTGGTTGGGTTAATTTGCATACTCACTCCTAATTGTCTGGTGGGTGTGGCTTGTGGGTATAGCAGAATGATGGTTAATTTGCATGTTTCTCTTTTATTAGTGTAGATGTATTTCTAGTCTCCACACCAGACTCCTCAGAGGTATCCCAGGGGATCCTCCTGGGATCCCCTCCCACTCATCTCCCTCTGTGGTTGCTCTGTAATCACTGCCCCCCACCTCCTTTCTCTACTATTTCTTTGATTCATTTCTTATTCTACTGGTGGTGAGGGGAGGGAAAAACTTAACTCACCTACTTCTCTTCATAAACCTGTCTTTCTCCCATGTCCCCTTTGGGTCTCTCTGTCTTTTTTGTCCCTCAAATACAATTAGTCATCAAGTCCTGCCAATTCTGCCTCATGTATATCTTTTAAACCTCTTTTCTCTATCTCTAAAGACATCAACCTGGTCCTAGCTACCATCTCTCCTCACCAGGACTACTGAAAGCCCCTTGTAAATCATTCCCCCGTCACCCTAAGCTGGTCCTCAGGCAGAGTGGTCCCCCAAAGCACAAATGCGGTCGTGGATGCTGGCCTAACCTACACTCCCTTCCCCTGACTTCCATTGCTCTAGGTGCAGCCACCACCTCTTCTCCATGCTGCTTGTCTCCAGTCCTCCTGCATCTGAACCCATAGTGGCCACCTTCAGCCCAGACTTCATGCACTCTCCCAGCCTCAGGCCTTGTGTGGAGCCCCTCCTTCTGGATGACGTCTCCTTCACCTTCCAGCTTCGCCCTCCAGCTTTGTCTGCCTGAGGTGCCCCAACACTCCCCCAAAGTGCCAGGTGCTCCTGAGGGCACCCCCAGCCCACCGTGTCCACACACTGCTCACACTGTATTATGGCCTCTGATACCCTGAGTAACTTGGAGACTGTGTAGAGCCAGAGAGCAGGGGTCCACCCTTTATCCCTGCATCTCAGGGACCAGGGCACAGACCAGTGCCTCATGGACACCTGTGTGTGTGTGTGTGTGTGTGTGTGTGTGTGTGTGTGTGTGTGTGTACGTACGTACTGGGAGGGGATGGGGATGTGAATATTTTTATTCCCTCTCCCTGCCCATGTCCATCCCTATTGCAATCCCTCCTGGGCAGTGGGGATTGGAGGCAGCTGGAAGTGGGAGTGATTGCTGGCCAGAGGAAACAGGACTCACCAATGGGCATGAGAGCTATGACCAGCTTGGGGTAGGCGATGTTGGAGCATCCCACTCGGGCCCCGCAGACTCTTTGGCAGACATCAGGGTCCACGCAGCCCACCTCATCTGCAGAAGAGGTGATGGCACTTAGAGACAAATGATCTAGGGCCTTCTTGGGACAGCCCCATATTTGCCTTCTGACATAACCAGGAAGTGTCCAGTGGGGACTGTGCTGGGCCTGAGGGGTCAAGGGCAGGTGGCTGACTGGGTACCAGGATTTGCCATGGTACATTTCTCTGCCATACACTATCCACAAAGCTGATAGACTCATTAGCTTTAGGCCTTATATCCTGATAAAAGGCAACTATCCTTGGAAGGCACCTTTACTGGTCTTTCCCTTATAAAAGCAAGGCAGCATAGAAAATGACATTTGGATGCAAATTTTTCTACTTAGTAGTCTGGAACACAAAGGTTAATATACTACTATATTCTTTTTTTGTCTTGTTTGTTTGTTTGTTTGTTTGTTTTAATCCATCAATCAGTTGCCTTCTGTATGTGGCCCAATAGGGGATCAAACCCACAATCTAGGTATGTGTCCTGCCCGGGAATCCAACTGGCAACCTTTTGGTGCACAGGGCAATGCTCAACCAACTGAGCCACAGTGGTCAGGCACCACTCCGTGTTCTTATTAAGGACTTTGCAGGACTTATTAAGCTCTCACCTGGGTACAGGGCCCGGCTGATCATGCCGGGCATGACGATGAAGAACATGGGCAGGATCTTCAGGTAGCCGCCCAGCACGGAGCCTCCCTTGGCGTGGGACAGACTCTTGGCGGAGAGAGACCTCTGCACAATGACCTGAAAGGCACCAGCGGAGGATACAGGTGGGCTCTGACATGGTCACTGCCTGTGCCCCTGCGGTGGTCCCAGAACAAGTCCCAACCCTCTGCATCCAGTTTCCCGCAGGGAGCCACCCCACTTCTGGTGGGCGGGGCCTGCCTGGCTGGGGCATCACCTGGTCCGTGCACCAGCACCAGGTGGCCAGCACCGTGAGCCCGAAAATGAGGCCTGGCCAAGGGATGTCCCCGCTCACAGGGTCCCGAAGCATGTGGAAGGCGTCAGGCCGGGGGAGGTGGCAGGTGGTGTTGGGGACTGTGGCATTGGGGATGGCCTGCCTGTACCGCTGCTCCAGGCCCGGGTACCAGCCCACCTCCTTAAAGCCTGTGGGGGGAGACCTCAATGAGTGAAGCAGCCCTGAGCCCCAAGAGCCTGTCACAGGCCCCCAGCTCCCAGTCCCACATGAAGTCCCTGGGCTTGGAACTGGCACGAGATGTGGAAATGTGGGAGGGCTGTGGGGCTCCGCTGGTTTGGCATAGAGAGCATGTTCCCAGCTCTGAGGGGGGATGGCTCTGTGCCCCAGGAAGTCTTGATCAAACCACAGAGGTGACAGAAGCCACACTGGCTGAGAGAGGGATTTAGGGGCAAGGTGGGGTGTATTCAGTTCTCCTCCTTACCCAGAAACATGAGGACCAGGGCTCCCCCCACCATGATGACTGTCTGCAGGGCATCAGTGTAGATCACTGCTGTGAGGCCCCCTGGGGATCCAAGTAGAGGGCTCATCAGTCAGCACCAAGGTGTCCTCTCTATGCCCGCCCTGTGTGTGTCACCCTGAGGAGAACTGAGAGGACACGGTGCCCTTTCAGCAGGTGGGCTCTGCCTGCCTCTGCCTGTACTGCGTGCTCCCCTCCACCCCACCTGCCTGGTGGAGGCCGGTCAGTCATGAATGCTCAGGCCCAGCTCTCCCCACCAACAGCCTCTGCCCTGGCTGCCTGGCCAGAACCTATTTAATACCCGAGTCTATCCCTCTGTGAGCTGGCAGCTCTGCCAGGATGCCCCTCCCCAACCTGGATGCCCTCTTAAATTCCCGTCCTCCCAGGACCACTTGGCCCTTCTCCCCCTCCTCCCAGCCCTCCCTGCCCTGTGTCCCAGGAACCAGGCCAGCACTCTGCAGGAGAGGCTTTGTGGCTTCAGTCTGAAGCAGCCTAAGGTATGGTCCAGGTGACAGTCCCCTCATCACTGCCCTGCTCCTGGATATGGCAGTCCTCTCAGGATCTCTCAGGGCCTCTCCTTCCCTGCCTCTGGGGCTGGCTCTTGCCTCCTGTCCCTGTCCCTTGTGTGTCCCCTTTCTCTGGTCACTGTGCCTCCTGTCATTTTCTCTGCATTTTGATCCTACCTTTCTGTCTGTCTCTGTCACTGGCTATTCCTGTTTCTCGTCCTCAGCCCCTCCCTCTGACATCTCTGTCCTCCAGCTGTTCCCACTGAATCCCGGTGGCCTGGGCTTCCCCTCTCTGCCTCTCCCCACCTCTATGTTTCGGCCAGGGATCTTGAGGTGACCTTCCCCTGGCCCTACCTGCAATGGTGTAGACAGCTGTCACCACCAGCAAGACCACCGTGGAGAGGTACAGGTCCCAGCCCAAGGCCATCTGGATGAAGAGGGCTCCGGAGAAGATGTCAGTCTGCAGAGACATGACCAGCAGGTCACCAGGCCCCAGGGTGTCCCCTTCCTGCTCAGCAGTACCAGCTGCTCTCAGCCCACCTCACACCATGAGGACAAGCCTTCAGTGCCCTGCTGAGTGGGTGGGGTGGCTGTGCAGATGCTGAGGTGCCATGGAGGTGTCGGAGCAGAAGCCGTCCCAGTCCATGACTTTTATGAACTCATTACAGGGCTACAACATGGTGGAGGGCAGGGCACATGGATGGGTCACAGGACTCCAGCCTCAGTTCCAGTCCTAGAGCTGGCTCTCTGGGAAAATCACGTGACACGGTTTTATTTTCTAAGATTAAGTTGATGGAGAAAGAATAAGGACCTTTATTCTGAACAGTAACAATCTAGGCAATTAATGCTGGTACCGATTGAAGAGTCAGGGATAGAAAGATGAAAGAATGAATGGATGAACTCTAGATTGTGAGGTCTTTGAATGGAGGGACTGTCATTCACTCAACAAACATCATCCATCTCTGACTGCCTACCACTGAGGGAGAGCATGCACTGAAGGTATATGGATTCATTCTTCCTTTCTTCCATCCTTTCATCCATCCATCCATCCATCCATCCAGCAATAATCTGTGCCCTGTACTCAGCATTTTTGGAGACAGGGTGGCCATACAGCAGTGTACTCACCGAAATCTTGGTGAAGATGTAGAGAATGAGAGACAGCACAGACATGTACACCTGGATCCTCTGGCCCCCAAATCGCTTCTTCAGGTACTGCGGCATTGTGACCACGCCGGCAGCGATGTACACAGGGACGAAGACCCAGCCAAGGGCCAGCAGCAGCCAGGTTGCCTGGGAGAGTGGAGAGAAGTTGGTGTTCATGTCCTGGATGCAAATGGATGAGTGTCCCCTACGGAGAGGCGGTGCCATGGGGAGGACAGCCCTGAGCAGGGGGTGGGGGACCTGGGACCTGATCTCAGTCCTGTGTGACCGCCAATGGTCCCTCTATCTCCTCCGGGTCTTGGTTTCTTCATCCATAAAATGGGTTCTCCCCAAGCACATCTGAGGGTCCTCTCAGGGCTAAGGCCAGGGGTGGGTTGGGGTTCAGACCCTCAGTGTCCCTGAGAAGCCTCTGGGGCAGCTTCCTTACGTTCCATTCGAAGCCGCCCACAGCAAGGCCTCCGGCAGCACCTGTCCCAGCCAGGCCGATGAACAGGCCGCTGCCCACATTGCTGGACATCAGAGAAGCTCCAATCTGCAAGGCACAAGTGGGTCAGTTTTCATCTGACTCAACCTGGAGTCTACCATGAGCTTCAGGAGTTGGGTCGTGGAGGGGAGAGAAGACCTGAACTCAGGGAATCTGAGGTGGGGGTGGGGGATGAGGAGAGGAAATGGAGGAGCAAAGAGAAAAAAGGATGGGACTGGCAAATAGTGGGTGCCTACTGTATGCCAGGCACCGTGCTAGGCATTGCATGTATTTTATGTGTGCTAATACACTGGATTCCACAAGGATTTGGAGGGATGAGTATCAATCTTTCCAACTTACAAAGGAAGGGAATAATGTTAGGAAAATTAGACAGTGGCTCCAGGCCACCCAGTGAGAGTAGTTAAGTGGAAAAGAAAGAAGCCATGGGGAGCAGGTCCATGCAGGGAAGATGAAGTGCTGACTCAGGCCATGGATCTAAGGGCCCCCATAGAGGAGGAAGGGGAAACGGAAGAGAGAGGTTAAGTGGTCAGCTGATGGGGAGCTTGGGTCATAAAGGTCTCAGGATCAGCTCCTGGAGGCTGCTGAAGGATTCACGTCTATGATTGCCCTAATTTAACTGCTTTTTAGTAATAAGCTCAGGTGTCACCTTCTCAAGAAAATCTTTGCTGGTTCCACTCCTACTGTCTGGAGGTCAGAGGCTTCCACACTGCCGCCATCCCTCCAGCTCAGCAATCATGCTGTCTGTGAGTCTGTCTGCCCAGTGGGACCCAGCTTTCTAGGACAACATTGTGGACCATCTCCCCGTAGGTCCAGCCTGCGGCCATGAGAGGCGCCAGTGGACGCTTGTCAGAGGTGTCCAGAACAACAAGGTGGCAGTTGCATGTGGACTGGAGAGAAGGAGCCCAGAGCTAGGAAACCCACCTGGGGCTGTTTCCTGGGACCAGGCGGGAGAGGCAAAGGGGACTTGGATGTGGGAGAAGGGGAGGGAAGAAGGTCAACTCACCGGCCACCAGGTCATAGACCTCCCTGCCAGGAAGTAGCCACCAATGGTACCTCGGCTTGCTCGGATGGACGACTGGAAAGGAAGTAGCCAGAGGTGAGGGTTTCCCGAGATTCCCCAGCCTCTGCCCTCACCCAGATTTCCCACCTTTGGCCCAGGCTCTGTGGACACAGAAGGGAGAACTGAGACAGCATTTTCATCATTTTTATTCTACGTGCCCTTGCGGAGCTCTGAGCCTCTCTCTGAGCCTCCATCTCCCAGAACCAGTGTGAAGAACAAGGAGCCAGTGGAGGTACGCAGCCCCCGCCATGGCACAGAGCTGCAGGAGCATACAGCTGATGGCTATCGTGCATTGGGGTCCCTTCCCTCCCCTCCATCCGAGCTGTGTTTCAGAGGGTGAGCTGATGTCTCAGTCTCAGGCGTCCATAGCTGCAGGGAGCCTGATCTGCCCCTCCTTCCCAGAGGACTCCTCACTGGGGAGGGTAAGTGCAAAGCTTTCAAGATGCTGCCAGGCCTCTAACTGGGTCTGGAGGGAGAAGCACTGAAGGAGGGGCAGGAAAGGGGAGGCAATGTAATTGATCAGTCACAGGGCAGTGATTGGCTGTGCAGGGCTGGTGATTGTTCCCACCCTTCCTTAAAAGTTCGAGTGTCATCTCTGGTCCTCGGGGAGGTCAGATGAGCAGAAAAAAACTAACTTCAGACACTAATCATGAGACCCAAGTCAGAGAGCGACCTGCCCAGCCTCCAAGGAGTGGTGCTTCTCCCTGCTGGCCCCTCCCTAGAGCCAGGGGTCATCTGTATGGCCTGTTCTTCCTCACACCAGCCCCAGGAGGCAGGGACTCTTCACCACTTTACAGATGAGGAAACCAAGGCCCAGAGAGGGATCCTGCCCTTGCCAGAGCCTGGTCAGTGACCACTGGGGCTCCAGGCACTGTCAGCCTCGCAGCAGAGTCTAAAGGTGCCATCATTTCTCTCCAATACTTCCGTGATGACAGCAGCCATTTATGGCTTCCCGGTGTGCCGGGCACTGAGCCAGATGTCACGGAAGGGTGGTGCCCGTTCTGTGCTATGGTCCTTATTTTCTTTGTCCAGATGAGAAACTGAGGCTCAGAGAAGCTACGGATGTTCCCAGGGCACATGGGGATGTGAGCTCAGGGCTCGCTGACCTCAGAGCCTGCCTCCCTGTGGCACTGAGGCGTAGGGGAACAGTGGACCACTGAAGGACCTTGGATCCGCCTGGCTCCCTCCCCGTGAACACAGGAGCCTGGCTCCTTTAGAAAGCTCTGCTCCTTGCCAGAGCACTAACTAGTGGAGGGTGGGGCAGACCAGGAGTCGAGCTTCTGGGGAGTTGGGGATCTCAGCATGGCCAATGGGGAAGGAATGGGGATCAGGGTGGCCAGGGGAGGGTGAGGCAAAGGCAGCAGGTGCATAGAGACAGGCCGTCAGGAGAGGGGCTTAGGCCTGGCCTGCCTCTGGCTCTCCGTGTGACCTCAAGCAAGCCACACCCCTCTCTGGCTTCAGGCTGCCTGCCTCTGAAAGGGGGATTGATGAGACCCTTCCACCCCTCCCCCTGTGCTTCCCTGGCCCTCCTTCCTCTGCCCGCCCCTGCCCCCAGTTCATGGGCAGTCGGAGATGAGAGTGTGACTCTGCCTCCCTTGCCGGCTCCCAACCTCCACGACTACTCACCCAGACCCCCACGCCCACAACGAAGATGAAGTAGACGACCAGGACCCCGATGTCGTAGGCGTGCAGGCTGGCCCCGGCGCCCGGTGTGGAGCTCGGAGCTGCCGCAGTCCTGACCCCACTTCCTGAAGCTCCGGGCCCCATTGCTGCCAGCTCCATGCTCCTCCGTGAGAGCCGCTCACCACCCGGCTGGACTTTGAGGCGCTCCTGGCTTCATTCCTGTCCTTTAATGATTAAACGGCCCAGTGCCATCTGCTGCTGAGAAAGCTCAGCCCCACTGGCAGGTAAGTCCTGGCAACCCTTTCCCCTGTCAGCCTTCCTTGTCCTCTGTGGGTTCTCCCCACCCCCACCCTTCTTCTCCCTCTCTCCCTCTCCCTCTCCCTGTCCCACTACACACACACACACACACACACACACACACACACACACACTCCCTCTTTCTCACCTCCCATGGGGAAAAGAGGAGGAAGAGGAGAGGAGCAGAGTCTTGGAACCCTGCAGCTGGGAGGACCTTCAGAAGTCAAGTGTTCTAGCTTTTGCTTGTGTGGAGGGGAAACTGAGGCCCAGAGAGGGGCGGGTCACTCAAGGACGTAAAGGCTTGCTGTATGACCTCAGGCAAGTCACACCCCTCTCTGGCTTCAGGCTGCCTGCCTCTGAAAGGGGGATTGATGAGCTGGACCAGCTGGATAAAGACTGAGCTAGACCTTGATCCAGATTTCTTGGTCACCTATATGCAACTTTCCTTCTGCCCAGCGGGAGGAGACCAGAGAGGAAGGAGCCTGCTGTTACCCTTGCAAAGCATCCCCCTCACCTGCTCCTGCCTCCAGCCCACCCAAGAGTCACCTTCCCTTCTGTTACCACGCAGGACCCTGAAGCCAGGAGTGCGGCCAGAATTCATACCTCTGCCCACGCTCCTGCCTGCGCTGGGACAAAGGAGCACTCCCGGGGAGAACACAGAGCATCCTGCACCCAGGGGAGACCATCTGCCTGAGACTGGACAAGCGGTGAGGCTCAATGACTTTTAGGGTGATGGAGGGCCGGTTGCTAAGGGACTCAGATTGTGTCCTCGGTCAGCATGGCCTGTGCCCTCCCCATCTCTCAGTGCCAGTGAGTGACTTCTTCCTATGCTCCTCTCCCCCGCCACACACACACCAAGAAAGGGCCACCCTTGCCCTCAGGGTTCTACTGCCCACATAATATGTCCCCCAACCCCATCCTCCAGATGCCTGAGGCTGAGTCCCACCCCCTGCACTTCCCTCCCCTAGGCCAGCAGGTTTGGGTCCACAGCAGCCATGAATCTGTTAGTTAACCAGGAGGTTTAGGATCCAGAGCCCAGAAAGTGCCAGGAGACAGCAGAAAAGGCATTGACATAGTAGGACTAGATATTGTGAAGCCTATGCCCAGAGCCCAAGGCCTTGCTATGTCAGCGAGCCTGGAGCCCCCCACTCACAGCCTCTCTGTTGTTGCAATCTAGCAACAGTCAGCAGCAGAGAGGGGCTGCCAGAGGTGAGCAGAGCTAGAGGGACAGGGAGAGAGTGGCTGTGATGGCCTATGGTGTGCAAAAGCATCATTAAAACTGGGAACCTAGAAAGAATGATTCAAAAACCAGGCCAAATGGAGAGGGCAGACCTATAAATTAAGCTCCATCAACTCTCAGCAAAGGGCATTCATGGAAAGCGGCTAAGGATTCAAATGCATTGACCCAGAGTCACCGAGGAAACATTAGTATGAGCATCAGGGACTTCTACTGAGAAGGCACACATTGTGAAATCCAGGTGGGAGCATTTTATTCCAAATGGCCTAACATTTTAGGCAGGTGTTGGCATTCAGCATTGAGACCTCATATATCCAGGAGACCCTCCCAGAGAGCTCCTGAGACAGAAGGGTGGATCACATTGTCATTCCTACCTTGGGTGAGCCCCTGTGGGCTCCTGCTCTGTGAAGCAGAGACAGTGACTAGAGCAAGGCCCAGCCCAGTGGGGAGCCAAATGGCACACTACAGGCACCTTCAGCATGTTCACCCACTCCTGTCCTTAGCTGGGAGCTCAGAGGAGGAGGCAATAGTCCATGTGAGGAGGTCAGGCAGGGCTTAGAGGAAAGGGGGTCTTTTGAGCCAGGCCTTAAAAAAGAGTACAACAGATTTAGAAGCAACCCAAGTGCCCATCAGTAGATGAGTGGATAAAAAAGGTGTGGTACATTTACACCAGGAAATACTATGCAGCTGTAAAAAGGAGAGATCTCTTACCCTTTGAGACAGCATGGAGGGACCAGGGAGGACATCATACTAAGTGAAATAAGTTAGGCAGAGAGAAACAAATATCACATGATCTCACTCATTTGTGGAATCTAATGAACAAAATGAATTGACAAACAAAATAAGACCCGAAGCATGGAGGTATGGAACAGACTGACACATCTCGATGCGTTGGGGGGACGAGAATTGATAAACCAAAAGGAATTATATGCATAGTCCTTGGATAAGTGCAATAGGGTGATGAAGGCCTGGGGGCGGAGGTAGAGGCTGGGATGAGAGGGGTAAAGGTGGGGGAGGGCTGGGAGTTATCTGTAATACTATCAACAATAAAAAATACATTAAAACAAGAGTATAACAGTAGTGTAACAGGTTGGTAAATGGAAGTGTCTGCTAAGATACAATATCATAAGAATTGATAAATAAGCAGCAGATCTGCACAGGAAGTGCTAAGAGCTAGACTAACAATTATTGAGGCTCCTTAAAGTGGATGTGGAAGGCTTTTGTAAACATTTATTTGGATAAAATCCTTGTATTTTCCTAACGGAAAAGGCAGAGAGTGTGAGGGATGTTTGCTCCAGATAGTTTGGAGCAGAGGGGCTTTGGAGAGCTTGGTGAGCATCCCGCTCAGTTGGGGTCACTGAGGATGGGGGTAGGTAGTGGGACTGACTTGCTGCTTCCAACTGGAGTTGGTGCTTTGGGATTGGACTGCATTTTCGTTGGGCAAAGAATGTGTGTTTTGTTTTTTTTTTCCCCTGGGGGAAGTGTGTAGACTAGATGTGAACCACATGCATGGAAAAGACGCGATGGGGTTCTTCTTAGATCCTGTCCAATGGGCTATCCAAAGAGGGCTTGGGCCTCAGCTGTCAGAACCTGGCCTTGAGCTGATGGATTATTGGGGGCTGTGGAAGAATGGGGGGGGGGGTCTGCAGTGCTTAGGCATGGCTGGGTTGGGCTGGGTGCCAGGCTCCCTGGCTGAGGGAGTCTTGACTGCCCTACCAGAGAGCCCACAGGGAAGGTCAACCCAAGAGGGGGAGACCCATGCCACAGAGCCATCTCCAGAGCGGCCTCTCAGGAGCACATTTCTGTCCTTGACTTCTTACTCAGCACCACAGCGCCCGCCCTGGGTCAGCCTGACCAGGTGAGAGAGAAAGGAAACAAACTGACAGCGTCCCCTCCTCCCACAGCAGGCAGCTACAGGAGGAGAAATCTTAACCATAAATGACGATAGAAGAGTTGAATAATGTATGGCCCTGGGCTTTATACATTTGGGATCATATCTGAGTTGACTGCTTTCAGACAGAATAAAGCCCTAAGGGTGAGACGTTGCCCATGAGGTATGAAACGCTGGTGACAGAGTGGGCCTCAGCCCCTGAGCCCATGAATGCTCAGGGTGGATTTGAGTTTTCCACATGGAAGGAAACCCTTTCCGGCAAGGTACCTGGGCATTCGGCGGCTTCCTCCGGCCTTGTGGGCCCAGGAAGGATCCTGGGCAGGCTCAGCTGTACCCATGGCTAATTGCAAGTTCTTCCTGAAAAACCACTCTACCCACTGCCTCCGAGCACCTCCTCTTCCAGAACAATGAAGGGCAGGGCTGACATTCACCACCGTGTGCCAGGAGTAGCAGGTAGGTCAGACCCCACATATAATCGGAATTATACTGATTGCATGATTGGCCTCATTATTCCCATTCTGCAGGTGAGGAAACTCAGGCTCGTTGAGGATGTCCCATAACTATGGGTCTTTGGGTTTGGAATGCAGGCCTGATCCACACTAAAAGCTCTGCTATCCCACCTACCCTTTCTCCTTAGCCTGATGTCTACAGGAGACAGTGCGTACGGTGCACCGTTCTGGAGGTGAGGGTAGAAATGGGCTGTTTTGCTCCTTCCAGTGGGCTGTGATAGGGACTCCACTGGGGTCTGGATTCAGGTGACAGAGACCTTGTGAGCCCTCTCTTCTGCCGCACCAGCCCCCAGCCACAGCTCCTTTGCTGGCCGTGACTCTAGCTCTCAGCCTGCATGGCCAGGCAACACTGTTTCTGGTTTTATTTTATTTTTTTCCTACCTGCCTACCTATGCTCCTGTCAGTTTAAAACGAATGCTCCCACGGTCAGATCACATAGTGGGGAAGGACAGGGGCTCTACATGGACAGGCTGGATGCTCAATGCCAGAGGAAAGGATTATTCCATAGCAGAATAAGGCTGAGAGCAATGGCAGCAGAGACCTAGGGATGGAGAAAAGAGGGGAAGGGAAAGGAAGAGAGTTGTAGGCTCTTATTATTAAAGCTATCCCTGCCAGACCCATGACCCCTACCTGTGCAGCCTGGCGCCCGGCCTGCGGAAACCTCCTGGGCCCAGTGTTCAGCAACAGGCCCGGCAGCAGCTCCCAGACTGGTGTGTCGCAGGCCTGGCCTCTGAGGGCTCAAGTGGAGGCTGAGCCCAGCCCTGGCCCCTCCTCCAGGGGAGCTGGAGAGAGGCCTTGAGCTCCCACTCCAACCCCTGGGCCTTGGGTCCTGCGAGACAGCCTTGTCCTTCCTGGGAAAAGAGAACTCGCTCTGGGCTCGGCGTTCTTGGAACCCCTAGAGGGGTCAGATGAAGACCAAGCTCAGAGTGGGCTGTGGTGGTGCGGTGGCTGTGGTGGCAGCCCTTGTCCCCAGGGACCTGGGCAAACAGGTTTCTCAAGACAGAAGGGCAGGGCTGACACCAGAAACTTGGCCAATGTCTGCAGCTTAGAAGAAGCCTTGGCATCGGGCCGCAGCTCATGCACAGTGTGACTGGCACCCGTGTGCACACACATGCTCACACATATGACTAGAAGCCAGTCTAGGAAAAGCTGTGGGTAGTGATGAACACATAGAATTTCGAATCCAACTAGGCTCGTGTAGGCGCTTCTGCTCATAGCATCTGAGGGACTGGCAGCTGCCGTCTTCATACAGAAGCAGAGCCGAGTCCAAGAGTGATCGGGGAGCTCACGGCAGCTGGAGGTCCAGCGGAGGAGTCAGAGGAGCTGTGCTCCTTCAGCACCTCTGTGATTCCTGACCAGGGGTCCATGTGTCTCCTTGTCACTCTGGGCCCATTTCCTCTCTGGGGAATGGATGTCTGGAATTATTCCTACAGTGCCGGGAACTAAACCATGCCACAGGTTCCCCCAGTCTTTGGTCCTAAGGGTCGGGGTGGAAGTGGGATCCAGCTGGAGCTGTGATTGCAAAGCAGAAGAAAGTGGGGGCTCAGAGCCCACAGGCCTTACTGTCAGGACCGCCTGGGCCCACACGGGCTGACACCTCTCAGCCCCAGAGGGTAGCCTGCTTACAACCCCCACCCCCACCTCCTGCAGCCTCAGTTCCTTTGCATATGAAATGAGGAGAACTACAAGGTGAGTGTGTGCAGCGAGGGCGCCTGGACTGGCATGGCGGTACTGTCCCTTGGCAGCACTGTGCTCTTCTTATCCCTGTGGGAGAGGAGGCCCTGTGTGGCTCTGCGCCGGTTTTCACCCTAAAACAGTCAAGCCACTTGGAGCCGTCCCTGGTTCTGACCCAGAGACACCCCAAGTGGGGTTGGCAGTGGCCGAGGGGTTATGGGCTTCATGCTCTAGTCAATACCACCTCCCTTGCCATGTCCTCTGTAGAAAGCAGAGCTGGTGGCCACCCCGGCCAGGCTCTCCCATGAGCATGGGACTCTGGGAAGAAGAGAAACTCTCCCTGCTGCTGTTCACAGGAAATCAGCTGGGGAGACTCAGGGGCGCCTGGGGTCAGTGACGGGAGTCGGAGCCTGGGCTGGGCTCATGGACCTGTCCCCACCCCATCTATCCTGGGTCAGTCCTTCCCTAGATTCTGAGCTACATGGCTCCCACGCGTGCTGTGTTTTTCCATGATAACTCATACGCCAGGTTAGGATGGCTCCTCTGTTTCCCCTGCTAATAATGGTGCGTCCTGGAAGGCAGGGGCGTCACTGAGTACATTTCTGTCCCTAGCACATGGCACACGCCTGGTACACTGCAGACCCCCATACTGTCATCAAATAAATGAACGATGCAGCTTACATTCAGTTTCCTCCTTCCCTTGGAAAATAACTCAACTGCATCCAAATTGTCATAGGCAGAGCCATATTCCTTAGCTGAGATGATGATACACACCTAAGTTAAAAGTAGCTTAAACAAGAGAGATTTTGTTCATGTCCAAGTCTGAAGTAGAACAGAACAGGACTAGCCTGATAGTTCACAATATTTGAAGAGACCTCAACTCCTTTACCTCACTGCTCCACCATCTTCCACCTCAGTGTTTAAAAAGGCTGCTCAGACTCCAGCCATTGCCTCTGGATTCCAATGTACATTTCCTAGAAATTGCACATGGTCAATTCTAGCCGCAAGGAAGGATGGGAAATACTGTCATTATTTTGGGTGGTGTCTATCAAGAACCTGAATTTCATTTTTGTTGATTAATGGAAAAGAATGGATGCTGGGAAATGCCAGCCATATTACACTTTATAGTCCAAATGCCAATCTGCTTTCGTACTATCATCACCCATTAGCTCTGATTTGAAATTTATACCCCAAGCTAAAAGCTGTGCATTCTGAATGATTGGCTTTTTATTTTTACTAGAGGCCCAGTGCACAAAATTCATGCACTGAGGGGTCAGGAGGTTCTCAGGCCTGCACCCTCTCACAGTTTGGGAGCCCCACAATTGATCGCCACATAGAGGGAGGCCCTGCCCACCTGGCCAGGGATCCATGATGGATCGCCCCAAAGAGGTAAGCCCTCTCACCTGCTGCAACCCGCTGATTGGTGACCTGAGCCTCCCTCTGTAAGGCGATGGCCTGGCCCCTCACCAATCGCCTCACACCCACCTTGGCTGCCCTGGGTGTCATAGCCCGGTAGTCCAATAGTCGTTCCGCTGTTCAGCCATCAGTCGATTTGCATATTATGCTTTTATTATTATAGATTTCACACATTTTTCATTTTCTAATTTGTACAAAATATACAAAGAACTAAACATAATATAGTTTCAGGTGAACCACAGAAAGTCAGGAGTTAGACAAAAGAAACTTTCCACATCAAAAGGAGATGGAGTAAAGCCAAGTGGTTCTGCCCAGTTATTCTGAAATGTCATTTTCCGATTTTACCAGGACTCTATGCTGACCATTAAAAGGTGATAGGAATCAGGGCCATTATCCCCCATTTCACAGTTGAAGGAGCTGAGGTCCTGAGGTGCCAGCAAGTTTCCCAGAGCCTCACAGCTAATGTCTGCAGGGCTGAGATGGAGCCCATCTTTCTCCTTGCCCTCCTGCCCGAGGGCTGTCTGGGATCTGGAAGGTGGGCTCCTTCCTCACAGTTCCCTCAAGGACACCTGCTGTGTGTGCACTTGGTGATGGGGACTCAGAGAAGCCAGACCCAGTTCCTCTCAAGGACCCCTTAGTGTGATTTGGGAGGTCTGGTCCTTAAGCAGACTTAGAATACAGTGTGCTAAGTGATGTGAGAGTTTTGAGCACAGTCAGGAGACAGGCATCTAACCCTTTGAGGTGCATTGCATACAATTTTAGGCCCCTTCCAAACCAGTAATCCGTCTGAGACAGGAAATGGGGTTGAAGAAGTTGGGTTGAGTTCATGCCATAAACAAAGGACAGTCATGTTTACAACTGGTATGGAGTGGAACAGCTGACATTATGGGCTTTGAGATCAGGACTCATTAGTTTTCTTCTCATGGAAGGCAAGTTCTCATCTCATTTTTCATGTGAGAAAACTGGGGCTCATAGTCAGGTCACTTATCCGAGGTCAGAAGGCCAGCAGGTGGCAGTGCAGGCCGTGAGCACAGGTCTCCCATATCCAGGCGGGACCTCCCCAGCCCCAGCCTCCTGCTTTGTTTAGGTGGCTCTCCAGCCCCTGGCCAGTGCTTACTGACTGCCAGGCTAGCCCTGACCCATCACCTGGGCTTCATTCCGTAGCTAGGAGCTGGCATGGAAGTGCCCCACCAACTGGAAATAGGCGATCTCGAGGAGTGAATGATCTGCCGCTTGCCAGATTGTAATGTCTGGTCCATTAGACTCCACTGTGTGACACCCAGACTCCGAACTATGGTTAGACTGAGACACCCACCTGTTCTTTCCCTCCCTGCAGGAATTATTTCTGGAAGTTCACTCATTTCTGTAGGGCTCGTGGCTCCCCTGCATTCTGATGTGACAAATGTGTTTTGAAAAACAAACAAACAAAAAAAAAAACTGCCTTTGTCACCTGCAGCAAGCAGAGATGTGCTCTACCTCATTGGCCTCAGAGAGCTTATTAGGTTTAAGGAAAATCATCTGACATATCCTTCGATGACTTTCTAGCCAGTGACTGACTTCAACCTGGCCCTGATCAATAATGATCAATACATGATCAATTAATAACCGATTAACCAATGATTAACTTTTAATCGCTATCATTTAAAAATCTCAGACTGTGTATTCAACCTTGTGCTGGCCCTGTGACTGAGGGAAATTAACTGGAGATTGGGCCTTGTCCTTTAAAGAAATTAGCTGGAGATGGATTTGAAGTAAAACATATTGTTTTGAATGACAACACTTCATCTTATTAACCATGTGACCTTAGGCAAGGCTCCTCACCTCTTTTGAGCTCAGTGTCTCCGGACACCTGGCTTGATAGTTGTGAATATGAAAGGAGAGAACATAAAACCTTTTGCTCACTACTGAGCCCATGGGAAGCACACTCTCTCGGTGGTAATTGTCAAATGCAGGACAAATGCACACTTATTCGAAGTGACATAGGAATTCAGAGAACAGAGTGGTTTGTGCACGGATTCTCTTGTAAGGTCTTGGCTTAGTAAGCAGGTAATTCAGACCCTTGGGTGTCTCAGGACTTGGAAAGGCTGCACTTTTCAGAACCTGCAGTACAATAGATGGCCACAAAGGGGAGAACAAGGACAAAATTTAGGATCTTTCATCCCACTGTCCCTCTGGGCAGAGCCCACCAGGCGTCTGTCTTTTCTCCCCTCCCTCCCTCCCTTGTCATGTTATATTGGAGCTAAACTTCTACATACAATATCTGAAGACAAATGAGGGATTTACTGGACTTTTTAATGTGAAGCAGAATGCCAAAATTCCCAGACAGTCATGGCACTCAGGAACCAGTGTCAAATATTTCTGACTCCATTTCTCTCTCAAACTTGAATTGTTTTCAGTTTCTCTGTGAACCTTTTCACAACATATCCTTAAAATATGCAAATGTATAAAGTTTTCTATATCTCTTTGGAACTTTTGGAAACTATCTCTCAAATATTCTGAAACTCCTTAAAATGCTCTAAGCTTCTGTAAAGGTCTGAAACTCTAAGTCTCTAAGTGACTGGCTTTTTCTGAATTTACCTACTTTTTGAAGCTACACATTCTTTCTGAATCTCAGAGACTTGGGCATGTGTCCACCACAGCTCATTATCATTTCACCGATGGGTGCTGGGCAAAGACAGGTGCTGTTCGTGACCAAAGCTCTCCCCCACTCACCAGCTCAGGCTTTCACCCCCCTTCCCTTGCTTCAGAGGAAAGTGATCAAATCCCTCCCCACAGGAGGTTTCAGGGAGAATCAGCAAGAGGAGAGAGACAGGCCTTCGGAGTCAGTCAAACCCACGTTTGATGGTTCTATTCCTCACCTTATTTTTTGTGCAACGTTGAATAAATTGCTTCTCTCCTTGCAAGTCTCTCATCCCAAACTAGTTACAATAATAGTGAGACTGAGGTCAGAGGATGGAGAGATTTGTGTGTGTGCTTCATAGAGAGAACCTACTGATCTCACTGCATCAGATTATCTTTAGAGCCACATAGAATAACGTTCATACTCGCGACTTCAGTGGTGACCACAAAAACTAGTGCCTTACAGTGTGAAGAGGGACTCCTGGCTGCAAGTAAACTCAGTGGTACCCTGGCTTTACTGGTGGAAAAGAGAATATGATTAGAACGTTTCAGTTAAAAAAAAACATTAAAAGAACTAAGGAAGAGGAAAAGAGGGTGGTTTGTATGTTACTCCTCTTCCCTCCAATGCAGATCCTGCTATATCTGTATCTTTGGTTATTTGGCTAGGAATACTTGCCAGAAGTGTAAAATTACTAGGCAAGTAATCTAAGAGAGGACTATGAAATCCAGGATTTAAAAATATGCATATTTTTATTGATTTCAGAGAGGAAGGGAGAGGGAGAGAGTTGGAAACATCAGTGATGAAAGAGAATCATTGATTGGCTGCCCCACACTGGGGACTGAGCTTGCAGTTCTACATGTGCACTGACCTGGAATGTAACCAAGTCCTCCTAGTTCCTAGATTGACATTCAACCACTGAGCACTGCTGGCGGTGCAAAACCAGGATTTATTGATCAGGCTTCAGGTTATGAAGAGAGGAGAGAAAGGTCCTCCCAAAAGCAGCACTGGGTAGGGATCAAACATAGACAGAGAAAAAAACAGGGAGCTGCTCTAGAATGGGGGTGAAGGACTCACCTCTGCTCTGTCCAGGGCAGAGCATGTCCTCTCCTCCCTCCTCCCATCCAGCCTCCATCCTAAAGCCAGAGAACTTTCCAAATGGCACTCTGAGCATGTCACTCCCAAATACCACACTGCTTAAAACCAGGAAGGTGAATAAAGATTACTAGTCCCTTTGTGCTCTGCCTCAAAGCTCCTCCTCTTCACGCTCTGTACTCCCCTCACTGTGCTCACTCATTTCCTGGTAGTGCTGTGCTCCCTGCCACTGTATGGCCTTTGTCTGTGCTGCTGACTTGTCCAGGGATCTCCTGTCCCTACTCACTTGCTTTGTGCTCTCAAATTTTCATGTTCTTCCCATTGAGCTCAAGAGAGCAGGGATTGGCCTGATTTTGCTCATTATAACATAATCTGTGATAAGAAACATCCAAACCTGCCAAGTTCTTAAAAACCAACAAAAGAAAGATCAGCTGTGCAAAGGTGACCTGGAGGAAGGACATATGCAGGCATTCAGAGAAAACAGAAATATAATTTTGCGGAGAGATACTCAATTTCACTCAATAAAAAGGTAAAATATAAGCACTATGAGAATTACTTCTTATGTGTAATTTTGGAAAAGATAAGGAGCTCTGGTGCCTGTAATGTCTCACATAGTGACCCACGTGGCAAGCTCACATGTGCTCTGGTGGAAATGTATATTGCTAACTACTTCCGAACATTTTTAAGAAAATAAAATAGCACATAACCTTGATCAGCAGTTCTACTCATCAGAATATTTCCTGCCTGTGTACTCACAGGTTTGCTCAAAAACATGTGCCAGTTGTTTGTAGTAGCGTTACTTTCATCAGCCAAAGACAGGATGCCAAAAAAAAAAGTGCATCAGTAAGATTTCAGCTGTTTAGCAGGTAACATTTGCTGGGAAATTTTCTTTTATGTCATTTGTTGTCTCAACTTTTATTTGTCTCTACATAAGCTATATTTATTTCTGCTTTGCATAGACCTTGTACACAAGCAAATTTTATTGCTGTGGGTTCCCACTAGCCCATTCCTCCTTTCCCCATTCCCCTGATAACTCACATGGATTCCAACATGGATCCATATCCCCACTTCCCTGATAACTCACATGTATTCCAACATGGATCCATATCCTGGGCACTTCCTTACTGTGTAAGAGACACATAAACTGAGTCTCCTCAATATGAATATTGGGTTCACCAGGGCAAATATTAAGTCTTCTCTCCCAGGAATTTAACACAAATCCAGGTATGTGACAAAGGAAACTAACTGATTAGAAACAATTAGCTTTACCCAACTGTAAGCTGGATCCTATAGTACATGCCCTCATTACATAATGATGTATTAAACCTGAGGAACCATGGCTGTGTTTTTGAATAGTTGATGTAGCCATAGCTCAGACAGGTAGGAGAGTCAAGCCTGAACTTGGTGCTGCTATCTGAGGGAGGAGCATGGGAACAAAGTATGTGGTGAGAGACGGTCCTGTAGTTTCCATTACACCTGTGCTAGCAAGTGAGGAGGGTTCAGAAACAGCGATAACAGGGGTGTCTGCAGCCCTGAACTCTCCAGTACTGTTGCTAGGTAAAATGTAAGACTCTCAATTAAATGCAAGTTTCCAATAAGCAGGTATCAATGTAAGAACATCTAAACCTGTTGAGAATTTTTTAGAAGAGTTTACTTGAGCCAAACTGAGGACATATGCTGGGGAGCAAGATCTCAAATGCTCTGGAGAGTAGCAGCTTCACAGCTTCTCTTGTGCACTTGAAATTAAGGAGGGGACATAGGAGGGTTGCATGAAGGTGTGAGAAAACAAAGTGAGGAATCAATACCAGGGTAGTTATGTGCTCTTTTGTGTGTGTTCATAGCTTGTTTCAAAGGTGTGTTAACCTAGATGCACAGAAAGAATGGACATTGCTTGCTTGAGACAAAGCTTTTCTGTTTTTTCATCTTCACCCTAGTATATCTTTTTTATTGGTTTTTTATTTGAGGAGAGTGGAGGGGAAGGAGGAGGAGAGACAGAGAGAGCAAGAAACATCCATGTGAGAAGGTTGCCTCTTGTATGTGCCCGGGGCCCGGGTCTCAAGCCTAAAACAGAGGTACATGCCCTTGACTAGGAATTGAACCTGTGACCTTTCAGTCCTCTGGTCGATGCTCTAACCACTGAGAGAAACTGGCCAGGACAAAGATAAACTTTTTAACTAAGAGTTATATAACAGGGACATGATTACCTATTGTGACCAGCCCAGTTGGGAATTTATGATATCACCCTGTGAGGTTAGTTTTCAGAGAACACCCCCCCCCCTTTTTTATCCACACCAGCATAATGTCAGACACATAGGCAATGCATAGTTCTTTCCTCCCCCCTCCTGCCCTCCCTCCCTCCCTTCCTTCATCTCTCTCTCTCTCTCTCTCTCTCTCTCTCTCTCTCTCTCTCTCTCTCTCTCTCTTCAACACCAGAGGGTATTTTTCCATTGATTTTCAGAGAGAGTGGAAGAGAGAGGAAAGACAGAAAGAAATATCGTATATATGTGAGAGAAGCACATTGATTGGTTGCTTCCTGCATGAGCCCTGACCAGGCTGGATAGAAGCCTGCAATCAAGCTACATGCCCTTGACTGGAATCGAATCTGGAACCCTTTGGTCTGCAGGCTGATGCTCTATCCACTGAGCCAAATCAGCTAGAGCTGAATTTTCTTGTTCGCCCTAGATTTTATGCTATCAGATTTTACTTCTAGAAAAGTACATGATATTGATCTTGCATTGCTCTTCCCTTTTCATTTCTGGGGAAAGTGGGAGTGAAATCTTGAATCATGACTGTCAGGGCTTTGGCATTGGCAAAGGGCCGATCAGGGGGTGGGAGAAGTGTGATGGCTTCTGTGTTGCATCTGGGAGGTAGGAAATTCTAGGCAGTTCCCAGGAGCCATCTGCTTTGCCAATGTAGATACTCTCCCCCGGTGTCAACCTTGGTTCTGGGAATTGAACCTTAATGAATGGATGATAAATAGATACACAGACACACCCTAAAGCCTTAAAGGAGCTGGCACTCTTCACCAGCAGGATTTTCTTTTCATTTGGCTCCTAGCCATGATGTTTTCTCTGAAAATCTCTTTTCAAACCAATTGTGGCTCAAAACCTGATTGTTGGAGTCAGACAAACCTAAATTTCAGTGTCCACTCAACTACTTACCAGCTGTGACTTCAAAAAAAGTATCTTAACCTCTTTAATCAGCACCTTGTGATTGGTATAGGGACCACTGCAATGGTATTCTTACAGCGGGAGAGAGAGATTGGGCTCAACTCCAAAGGAAGCACGGACAAGCAGGAATTTACAGCTGAGAAGCAGGTAGAAATCAGCCCATGGAAAATTACTAAGAAGAAACATCAGAAGTAAGGGGGTTTCTGGCTAACCAACCTGACAGGATTCTTTGCTGAAGACATGTCTGGGTGATTAGACGTCATGTGTGGATGATGGAGGAAGTCACTGGTCAGACATTGAGAGTGGTTAGATATTGTGGGTGGAGGATACAGGTTAAACTGACTTAGCTGAGTTCTTGCTAAAACTGGATTTTTATAAGGAAGTGCACCAATGGGCATAGGAGAAATTTCAAGACCCTGAATAAATTTTGATCAAGCAAAGAATCTTTGTCAGTACCAATAGGCAACATTTCTCTCAATAAATTTGGGGAACAGGCACTTGTAATTTAACTACTAACTTTTTAAAAAGAACTTTACTGAAGTATGATTGATATACAAAGAGCTGAACATATGTAATGCGTACAATCTGATGAGTTTCGGCAAGTGCAAACACTGTGATACTATAATGACAATCAAGGTAACAACATGGCCAATACTCACCAGAGTTTCATCCTGCCCCTTTCTTTTGTTTAGTGTGTGTGTGTGTGTGTGTGTGTGTGTGTGTATGTGCGCGCGCGCGCGTGCATGCACGCACATGTATGTATTTTGGGGTAAAAACATTTAACATGAGACCTACCCTTTAAAAAATTTTGAGGTGCATGATTCTACATTGTTAACTATGGGCACTATTTTGTACCATAGAGCTCTAGAATTTACTTATTTAGCATAACTTAAACACATTGAATAAACTCCTTATTTCTCCCACCTCTCTCCAAGCATCCCCTAGCAACTACTATGCATTCTCTGCTTCTGTCAGTTAAACTATTTTAGACCCCTCTTGTAAGAGGAGTCATGAGGTATTTGTACTTCCATGACTAACTTCATTCACTTAGTATAATGACCTCCAGATTCATCCATCTTATTGCAAATGGCAGCATTTCCATAAAGGTTTTGGAGAAATTTAAACCTTTATACACTATTGGCAGGACTGTGAAATGTTGCAGCAACCATGAAAAACAATATAGATACCCCTCAAAACATTAAAAATAGAACAACCTAAGATTCACCAATCTGATTTCTGAATCTATATCTAAAAGGATTGAAGTCAGGACCTTAAAGAGATGTCTGCAGTCCTGTGTTCATTGTAGCATTATTCACAATAACCAAGATATTTAAAAAACTCAACTGAAAAATGAATAAAGACAGTGTGGTATATATATAACGGAATATTGGTAACTCTTTAATTGTATTATGTGGGTGGTACTTTGTACAATCATCTTCTTGTATTGCCGTATTTTTCCGTTACCAGGAATTGTGCATCTTTATCCATTGCCCTAGAGTATCTAGTTTCTTAAAATAATTTCACTTTTATGCAGATGGAGACTTGGCTGAACAGTTGTTATCTATATCCCTACTCAAAAAATAATGAAACAGAATCAAAGATTTTACTTTTTTTTTCCCTGATCACATAGTGGGATTCTAAAAACAGATCCTCAGTCTCTAAGCACTGTACTCTTTCTCTTGTTCTGTATATACCTTAGATTTACCCTTACACCTGTTTGTTTTGCTATTCATTGTAGAATGACACTGTGTATACTTTTGTGCTCATAGGTTTTTGTTGTAATTCTTTATTGTTTAAAGTATTACATAAGTCTCCTTTTTTCCCAATTGACCTCTCCCCGGCCACCCCCACCCCCAGCACATGCCCTCACCCCACCCCCATCTGTGTGCATTGGTTACACTCATATGCATGCATACCAGTCCTTTGATTGATCTCTTACTCCCTTACCCACTACCTTCCCTCTTAGGTTGGACAGTCTGTTTGATGCTTCTATGATTCTGGTTCTATTTTTGTTCATCAGTTTATGTTGTTCATTATATTCCACAAATGAGTGAGATTATGTGATATTTATCTTTCTCTGACTGGCTTATTTCACTTAGCATAATGCTCTCCCATTCTATCTATGCTGTAACAAATAGTACCAATTCCTTCTTTTTTACAGAAATGTAGTATTCCATTGTGTAGATGAGCCACAGTTTTCTAATCCACTCATCTGCTGATGGGCACTTAGGCTGTTCCCAAATCTTAACTATTGCATATTGGGTTGCTAGGAACATAAGGGTGCATATATCCTTTCTGGTTGGTGTTTCTGTTTTCTTGGGATATATTCTTGAAGTAGGATTATTGGGTCAAATGGGAGTTCCATTTTTAATTTTTTGAGGAAACTCCATACTGTTTTCCACAGTGGCTGCACCAGTCCACATTCCCACCAGCAGTGCACGAGGGTTCCTTTTTCTCTACATCCTCTCCAGCACTTGTTTGTTGATTTGTTGATTATAGCCATTCAAATGGGTGTGAGATGGTACCTCATTGTTGTTTTGATTTGCATTTTTCAGATGATTGTGACTTGAGCATGCTTTCATATTTCTCTTGGCCTTCCTTATGTTTTCTTTAAAAAAAAATGTCTATTTAGGTCCTTTGCCCATTTTTTTATTGTATTGTTTATCTTCCTTTTGTGAAATTGTATCAATTCCCTATAAATTTTGGAGATTAAACTCTTATAATTGATACCATTGGTAAATACGTTCTCCCATGCAGTAGGCTTTCTTATTTTGTTGATGGTTTATTTTGCTGTGCAGAAGTTTTTTTTATTTTGATGTAGTTCCATTTGTTTATTTTCTCTTTAGTTTCCATTGCTCTAGGAGCTGTGTCAGTAAAGATATTGCTATGACACATGTCTGCTCTTTTGCTGCCTATGGGTTCTTCTAGGATTTTTATGGTTTCCCATCTTATGTTTAAGTCCTTTATCCATTTTGAGTTTATTTTGTATATGGTGTAAGTTGATGGTCTACTTTCCTTTTTTTTTTTTCATTTATCTATCCAATTTTCCCAACTCTATTTATTGAAGATACTGTCTTGACTCCATTGTATGTTCTTGCTTCCTTTGTCAAATATTAATTGAGCATAATGACTTGGGTTGATCTCTTTGTTCTCTGTTCTGTTCCATTGGTCTATATATCTGTTCTTGTGATAGTATCAGGCAGTTTTAAGAACAGTGCCTTAGTAGTATAGCTTGATATCTTGTATTGTGATCCCTCCAATGTTGTTCGTCTTTTTCAAGATTGCTGCAGCTATTTGGAATCTTTTTAAAATTCCAGATGAATTTTTGGAGAGTTTGTTCTAAGTCTTTGAAGTATGCCATTGGTACTTTAATGGGGAGTGCACTCTCAGGAACTTTCATACTGTTGTCTATAGAGGCTGTGCCATTTTATATTCCCACGATAAATGTACAAGAGTTTCAATTTCTCCACATCATTGCCACACTTATTTTATGTTTTTTTTTTATAGTAGTTATGTTAATGGGTAGGAGGTGGTATTTTTTTATTTGTATTTCTCTACTGATTAATGATGTTGAGTACCCTTGCGTGTACTTAATGGCTATAAATCTTCCTTGAAGAAATGTCTATTCAACTTTTTTGCCCATTTTTTAATAATCTGCTGTTGTTGTTTTGGGAATCTTTCATATTGGGTATTAATCTTTATCAGTATGTGATTTGCAAATACTTTTTTCCATTCCATGGGTTGCCTTTCACTCTTTTAATTTTGCCCTTTTATGCACAGTTTAATTTTTTAAATTTAATCAATCTTTATTGTTCAGATTATTACAATTGTTCCTCTTTTTTCCCTCCATAGTTACCCCCACTCAGCTCCTACCCCTCCCTCTGCCCTTATCTCCCCCACCATTGTCCTCATCCATAGGAGTATGATTTTTGTCCAGTCTCTCTCTGCATCCCCCTTGTTCCTTTCCCCCTGAGAATTGTCAGTCCACTCCCTTTCTACGCCCCTGATTCTATTATATTTACCAGTTTACTCTGATCATCAGATTTTTAATTCACTTGATTTTTAGGTTCACTTGTTGATAGATATGTATTTGTTGTTCATCATTTTTATCTTTACCTTTTTCTTTTTCTTCCTCTTCTTAAAGAGTACCTTTCAGCATTTCATATAATACTGGTTTAGTGTGGATGAACTCCTTTAGTTTTTTTTTATCTGTGAAACTCTTTATCTGCCCTTCAATTCTGAATGATAGTTTTGCTGGATAGAATATTCTTGGTTGTAGGTTCTTGTTATGCATCACTTTGAATATTTCTTGCCACTCCCATCTGGCCTGCATAGTTACTGCTGAGAAATCAGCTGACAATCGTATGGGTGCTCCCTTGTAGGTAATTAACTGTTTTTCTCTTGCTGCTTTTAATATTCTCTATTTGTCTTTTGGTCTTGGCAGTTTAATTATGATGTGTCTTAGTGTGGTCCTCTTTGGATTCCTTTTGTTAAGGTTTCTGTGCACTTCCTGGGCTTATGAGTCTATTCCTTTCATCAGATGGGGGAAGTTTTCAGTCATTATTTCTTCAAATAGGTTTTTAGTATCTTGCTCTCTCTCTTCTTCTGGCACTCCATAATTCTGATGTTAGTAGACTTGAAGTTCTCCCAGAGGCTCCTGACACTATCTTCACATTTTTGTATTCTTTTTTTCTTTTTGCTTTTCCAGTTGAGTGTTTTTTGCTTCTTTGTATTTCA
Organism: Lasiurus borealis; assembly: GCA_004026805.1. NCBI lineage: Eukaryota > Metazoa > Chordata > Mammalia > Chiroptera > Vespertilionidae > Lasiurus > Lasiurus borealis. Next base: position 7,763 of record PVJN01004037.1, on the reverse strand, counting down.
AATATTTGACTTGATTCTTGTGTTCCTCTAGTCTGCTGTTAGGTCTCTGTGTAATATTTTTTATTTCAGTCAGTGTATGTTTAATTTCTAGTTGGTCCTTTTTTATCTCCTCTTAGGTCTCACTAAATTTATCCATCTTTTCTAGGAAAATCTTGAAAAACCTTATAACTGTGGTTTTTAACTCTATATCCAATCATTTGTTTTCCTCCATTTCTTTCGTTTGTGATCTGTTCCTTTGTCTCCACCTTTTCACTGCTTCCCTAAGTTGGTAGAGTAGCTTTGTGTGCTAGGTGTCCTAGGTGGCCCAGTAGCTCCACTTTCCCAGTTACCTGAGGTAGACTCTCTTGGTGCACTGTGGACTGTGTGTAGAGCCTTGTTGTAGTTAAGTCTTGATTGTTGTTGGTATCACTGGGGGGAATTGACCTCCAAGCCAATTGGTTGTGAGAATCAGCTATGCCTATGCTGGAAACTTCTGTGCTGGAGTCAGCCTTCTGATACAAGACTTGCAAAATTGCAAAAGACTCTGTGTTCAGTTTGGCTGGGGTGGAGTCTCAGGGCTGTGAAGACAGCCTTGACTTCCTGTCAGGCTTGCCCTATGCGGCCCCTGGGTCTCATTGTCCCTTTGTAATCACTGCAGGCCTCTCTCTGAGCACTTGCTTGCCTCCATAACTTTGCCTTTCATGTCTCCCCCAAGTTTCTGTGTGCTTCAGGGACTCATATGAGTCTGGGTTCCCAGAGTCTCATCCGAAACTGAGGATCAGTGCAGTTTGAAGTGGAGTTCAGGGCAGTTGGGAGGTTTGGTCTTCTTCCTGCTAGAGAATGCAAGCAGCACAATCAGCAGTCAGCGTGCCTCCAGACCTCTGCCTTTCGCAGCTCCCCTAAGTTTCTGTGCATTCCTTCCTTTTGGTGACAGTCAAGACTCCCTCTGTGTGAGTCTCGCCCAAAACTGGGGGTTCAGTACAGTTGGGAGTTTCTGTCTTCCTCTCCCTAGAGGAAGCCAGCCAGCTACTCTGTCGCCCGTTCTCTCCATGCATGTGCCTCCATACCTCAGCTTTTTGCAGCTACTCTGTCTCCGTGAGCCCCTCTCTTTCCTTCTAGTTGTAGAATTTCCACTCAGCCAGCTTTCCTGTGGTTCTGGATAATGTCCATTCTGTCTTTTAAGTGTTGTTTTCAAATTGTGCAAGGCAGCAGTTTAAGTGTTTACCTATGCCACCATCTTGATTTCTCCTGCACAGTTTAATTTTGATGTGGCCAAGTATATTAATTTTTTTTCTTTTGTTGCCTATGTTTTTGGCATCATAACCACGAAATTGTTATCAAGTTTAATATCATAAAATTTCTTCTATGTTTTCATCTGGGAGTCATATAATTTTAGTTTTCATAGGTCTTTAATCCATTTTGTTGATATTTGTATATGTAAAACAAAAGCCCAGTGTCATTCATTTGCATGTGGATATGCACTTTTCCTAGCACTAATAGTTCAAAAGACTATTCATTCATCATTGAATGATCTTAGCACTCCTTTCTGTTATCATTTGATCATATATATGAGGGGTTGTTTCTAGGCTTTCTATTCTCTTCCATTGGTGCTCGCATTAAAGCAATGTTGATTATTCTTTGCCTAGTTTTCATATGTGCTATTCAATAGTCAGAAATTTTTGACTAATATGTCATTATACCAGGTAATTTTGCAAATATTAAGGGCTAAAAGGGCTTTATTTGAAAAGGTCTGGTACTATTTTTATTCATAGTTCTATTCTTTCTGAAAGTCAGCTTTACATCTTCCTGCCACCTTACCTTCCCTGAAACATAGTATGTCTTCTCAATTCAGTCAGGCATTTGGGGTTTTGTTTGTGTTCTCTGTTCCTTTGCCCACAATAAAATATTACCTCCAGAAAGCTGAGGCCATTTTAGGACTTGACTCGCAGATTTTCTTGTGTTTGTTTTCTAAAATTTATAAACAGATTATTTTGCAAAATTTTCTTGCTTTAGCATTACTTAATGACATTAACTCCCACCTTTGTTAATTCATTAGAGCTAGAGTCAAAAGTTCTACACAGTGTTTGGGTTTCTGATATTAAAAGAAAAGCCATTAAGGAAAGTTGGTAGTTACCCCACTATCTTGGTAGGGATAATTTATGCTCATCATCAGAAAAAGGTAGAGCTAATGTTACAGAAAGAAGGTAGGGAAGAATGTTTATTTATAGCATTTGGTTATTTTTAGTTGGTCTGGATCAACTGAATACTTATCTTCAGACTTACTATCCTTGGTAAATGATGTAGAATCTATTAACTAAAGATTCTGATATTATAAAACCATGGTTCTGTGAGTTGTCATAGACAAGAAGTATCAGTCTATCTTCATTGCTTATTACCTAATAATAGCATCAGATTTTAGTGGAGACTAGGAGTAGGAAATTTTAGATTCAAAGGTTAAGTCTAGTTAGATAGTTAAAATTGATTTATATGAACAATTCTACATGAGATCCCTATCATAGGAAGATTCAGGTCTTCCTGGTACTGAGGTGCTTCACAAAACATTGGTGATGGTTTGAGATCTGAGACTATGCATATCAACTTGTAAGTTAAATCCTTCATAGCCTCATTTTACACCTGTACTTTGTAGTACTAGTGGTCTATGTCCAGGCCCCCTTTAAAATATTTATTTATTTATTTATTTAATTTATTTAATCCTCATTTGAGGATATTTCTCCCCCCATTGATTTTTAAAGAGAGTGCAAGGGAGAGGAGAGATATAAAAAGAAAAACATCAATGTGAGAGAGACACATAGATTGGTTGTGTCCTGCACTTACCCCAGTCTGGACTGGGGATTGAACCTGCAATCCAGGTACTTACCCTTGACCGGATTCAAACCTATGACTCTTCAATCCCTAGAATGATGCTCTAATTCAGCGGTCCTCAACCTATGGGTCACAACCTTTTTTGGAATCAAACGACCCTTTCACAAGGTCTCCTAAGACGGTTAGAAAACACATATTTCTTATGGTCTTAGGAACCAAGACACCACTTCTCTATCTGTCTCCAGATGGTCTGCCAACATGCAGATATGCCCACAGATGAGTACCTGGTGTAATGACATCATCGCACCAAACCCATCACATACACCCTGTACAAATACAGGTATATGTGACAGGATTGGCGCCATAATGTACTTATGGAGACCAGTCACACATGTGTAGAGAGCAGTTACTGTGTTGAAAGCAGCAGTATTGGAGTTAAAACAACACTTCATGAATTATAATTACTGGGTAAATGTAAAATCATTTACTGTAAAATCATCAACTATTGCAAAAAACAAACAAACAAAAAAAAAAAACCTGTACCATGGGAACTAAATCTGGATGTTGATTTGTCTTTTTATATTCAGCTGTGGTTGATGTGAATACTGCCCCCTTGTGATAGTAACAGGTACGTAAAAAACACACAATACAACACAATGGTAAATCATAGGAAATTTTAATGAACTGTATTGACTGAACTATGCCTTGTATCATCTTTTGTTTATTAAAGCTATTGTTATATATTATTTTCATTAGGAAACCATCCCATGACAATGGATCATGTAGAGAAGGTTAAGAAAAGAAAATATAGTGAGGGGTTTTATAGTATGGTTTTACCTTAATAATTACAGCAGGAATTGAAAAACCACAATGTGTTATTTATTGTGAAGTTCTATCAACCAAATCTATGAAGCCAAACAAACTAAAACACCATTTTGATAGCAAGCATTCATGCTTTGCTGGCAAGGATACCATTTTAGAAGCAAAGCTGATGGACTCAAGAAAGCCAGACTTGACAAAGAAAACGTAGCAGCCATTGAAGCTTCATATTTGGTGGCACTCAGAATCACCAGAGCTAAGAAACCTCACACCATTGCTGAGGATTTTGTTGCCAGTGGCCAAAAACATTGTTTGAGTTATGATCAGAAATGAATTTGTTACAAAATTAAGTGCAATTTCCTTATCTAATGACACTGTCTGCAGAAGAATAGATGATATGTCTGCTGATATTCTTGACCAGGTAACCAGGGAATTAAATTTGCTCCACTTCCAATATTTAATATCCAGCTTGATGAATCTGTAGACATTGCAAACTGTTCACAGTTACTGGTTTACATGAGGTATATTAATGATGGCGACTTTAAAGATGAGTTTCTTTTTTGGTAAACTTCTTGAAATGATAACTACTGCACATGATGTATTTGACACAGTTGGTTCATTTCTGAAAGAGCATAAGCTCTCTTGGGAAAAGGTTTGTGGTGTTTGCACAGATGGTGCTCCAGCTATGCTAGGATGTTTATCTGGATTTCAATGTTTGGTACTGAATGAGTCACCAAAAGTCATCGGAACTCACTGTATTATTCATTGGCAAATATTTTGCAATGAAGACACTGCCACAAGAGTTACAAGAAGTAATGAAAAGTATTATAAGTTCTGTCAATTTTGTAAAGGCGAATACTTTATTTTTCCAATTTTAGTAAATCTTTATTGCTCAGATTTTTACAATTGTTCATCTCTCCACCACCTCCCAATAGCTTCCCTCCACCTGGCTCCCAACCCAACCTCTGCCCTTACATTCTCCTCATTGTCCTCATCCATAGGTGTATGATTTTTGTCCAGTGTCTCCCTGCACCCCCTGCTTCACCTCTTTCCCCCTGAGAATTATCAGTCCATTCCCTTTCTATGCCCCTGATTCTATTATATTCACCAGTTTATTCTGATCATCAGATTTTTAATTTACTTGATTTTTAGAGTCACTTGTTGATAGATATGTATTTGTTTTCATAATTTTTATCTTTACCATTTTCTTCTCTTCCTCTTCTTAAAGAGTACCTTTCAGCATTTCATATCATACTGGTTTGATGTTGATAAACTCCTTTCATTTTTTCTTATCTGTGAAGCTCTTTATCTGCCCTTCAATTCTGAATGATAGCTTTGCTGGGTAGAGTAATCTTGATTGTAGGTTCTTGCTATTCATCACTTTGAATATTTCTTGCCACTCCCATCTGGCCTGTATGGTTTCTGTTGAGAAATCAGCTGACAATTGTATGGGTGCACCCTTGTAGGTAATTAACTGTTTTTCTCTTGCTGCTTTTAATATTCTCTCTTTGTCTTTTGTTCTTGGTATTTTAATTATGATGTGTCTTGGTGTGGTTCTCTTTGGATTTCTTTTGTTTGAGGTTCTGTGCACTTCCTGGACTTGTAATTCTATTTCTTTCACCACGTGGGAGGAGTTTTCAGTCATTATTTCTTCAAATAGGTTTTCAGTATCTTGCTCACTCTCTTCTTCTGGCACCCCCATAATTCTGATGTTGGTATGCTTGAAGTTGTCCCAGAGATTCCTTACCCTTTATTCACATTTTTTAATTCTTTTTTATTCTTGCTTTTCCAGTTGAGTGTTTTCTGCTTCTTTGTATTTCAAATCTTTGACTTGATTCTTGTGTTCCTATAGTATGCTGTTAGGTTTCTGTATAATATTTTTTTATTTCAGTCAGTGTATGTTTAATTTCTAGTTGGTCCTTTTTCATCTCCTTTTGGATATCACTAAATTTATCCATTTTTTTTTTCTGGGAAATTCTTAAAAAAAACTTATAACCATGGTTTTGAACTCTATATCCAGTCATTTGTTTTCCTCCATTTATTTCATTTGTGACCTGTTCTTTTGTCTCCACATATTTTGCTGCTTTCCTGAGTTGGTAGAGTAGCTTTGTGTGCTAGGTGTCCTAGGTGGCCCAGTAGCTCTGCCTCTCCAGTTACCTGAGGTGGACTCTCTTCGTGCACCCTTTTGTGAACTGTGTGTACAGTATTATTGTAGTTAATTCTTGGTTGTTGTTGGTAACACTGGGGGAATTGACCTCCAAGCCAATTGATTGTGAGGATTAGCTGTGCCTGCATATGTGTGCTTGCCTCCAGACCTCTGCCTTTCCGGTTCCCCAGAGTTTCCATGCACTCTAGGGACCCATATGAGTCTGGGTCCCCAGGATCTCACCTGAAACTGGGGTTCAGTACAGTTGGACCTGGATTTCAGTGCTGTTGGGAGGTTCTGTTTTCCTCCTGCTACAGAAAGCCAGTGGCACAATCAGCAGTCAGCACTCTGTGTGCACACTTCCTCATGCCCTAGACCTCTGTCTTTCACAGCTTTCCTAAGTTTCCTGCACTCCTTTTCACAACAGTCTAGACTCCCCCATATGAGTCTTGCATGGAACTGGGGTTCAGTGCAGGCAGAATTGGAGTTCAATGCAGTTGGGATTTTCTGTCTCCCTCCCTCTAGTGGAAACCAGCCAGACCCTCCTCCACCTGTCCTCTCCACAAGTGTGTCTCCATACCTCAGCTCCTCTGAGTCTTCATGAGTCCCTCTTTTTACTTTTAGCTGTAGAATTTTCATTCAGCCAGCTTTCCTGTGGTTCTGGATGGTGTTCATTCTGTCCTTTAGTTGTAATTTTTGTGTGCGGCAGCAGCTTAGGTGTTCATCTATGCCACCATCTTGTTTTTTCCAAGGCGAATACTTTAAACAGTTGACTGATTTTGCACCTGTGCAATGAGTTGGATGCACTGAACAATGCTCTGCTTTTTCACACTGAAGTGAGATGGTTGTTGAGAGGAAAAGTTTTAAAACATGTTTTTGAGCTTTGTGATGAACTCAAAATATTTTTTAATCAGAAAGCAAGACCACAGTTCAAAGCACTTTTCAGTAATAAAAGTGAACTGCAGAAAATAGCTTACTTGGTTGACATCTTTGCCATCTTAAATGAGTTAAATTTATCACTGCAAGGGCCAAATGCAACATGCCTCAATTTGTCTGAAAAGATCTGATCATTGCAAATGAAACTTCAGCTTTGGCAAAAGAAAAAAAAAATTAGATGAAAATAAAATATACACATTGCTTACCTTATCTGCTTTCTTTGAGGAACATTACATTGAACCAGACAAAAGAATTATGATGATAATTTCTGTGAAAGAACACTTGCACATGCTTGAAGATGAAATTTCATTTTACTTTCCAAATCTTCCTGATACCCCATTTACACTTGCCAGAAGCCCATTCACAAAGTTGATGATGTTCCTGAGACAGACAGCCTAAGAAGAGTTCATTGAACTTATTAACAGGGATGCAATGAGAACTGATTTCTCTACAATGCCAGTTACAAAATTCTTGATCAAGTGTTTGCAGTCATATCCTGTTCTGTCTGAGACTATGTTCCACCTTCTTCTTCTAACAACATATCTTTGTGAAATAGAGTTTTCCAGCTTGTTGGTTATAAAGACTAAATATAGAAGTAGACTTATTGTGGAGGATAATCTTCATTGTGCTTTTGCAAAAACTGCCCCAAGAATTTCTGATCTGGCGAGAAAGAAGCAATCTCAGCCTTCACACTGATGTTGGATTTTTACGCACACTGTCGTAAAATGTAGCAATGTCATTTACTATTATTATATTAAGACTGTTACCCATGCTACACCATGCTTAAAAACAAAATTTTATTTATTTATAATTAGAAGTAAATATTTCACAATATGTAATTACATATTGTTTTTGTGATTAATCACTATGCTTTAATTATGTTCAATTTATAACAATGAAAATAAATCCTACATATCAGATATTTACATTATGATTCATAACAGTAGCAAAATTACAGTTATGAAATAGCAACAAAAACAATTTTATGCCTATGGATGAGATCAATGGGAGGGAGGGAAGGGTGGGAGCTGGGTGGAGGGGTGCTATGGAGGGGAAAAAA